>QJOA01000554.1:0-43860 GCA_004155915.1 Monosporascus sp. CRB-9-2 | reverse complement strand
CTCTCAACCCCCCCCCCCCTTTTCTTTTCACAGGTGGAGCCTCGAAACACAACGAGTTACCACCAGTCAGATGGTTCTGGAGAGCCCTCAAAAAGGTTATGCGTTAGAAAAACTCCAGTACTTTGGGGTAAACTCGGGAATCATCGCCCAGTTCTGCAAACCTAGATATAGGGGTAGAATAGGAGAGTTTGATAAGTGGGTTTCGAGTACCTCGAGTTGAACAATGTTATCAGCAGAGTGCTCACATTTATTCAAAGAATCAACGTTGGTGTGCACGCTCTGGATAGGTAAAAGTCTAAGGGTGGATATGGGTTGTAAAGGGGTATTGGGGAACGGGTGAATAGGGGCAAACCCACAGATAGTAGCGCATATGGATCACCGGGATTTTCTAGAGGATAATCGCTGTGACATCATGCCACCAATAGGAAGTTCAGTAGTTGTATGCTGGGGGGGGCCTAGACTGGTAGAAGCCACGCGAGCAACCAGCTGTAGAGCGCACTCGAGGTATGAGAATGGTTTCTCCCTTTGTCCGTTTGACATCCGGAACCAGCAGGGGTAATCCACACTGCCGTAGCGATTTTGGTTGAGAAGGTTAATGAAGTGCCAGGATCGTCCTGGAAGTAGGATGAGAGCCTTCTTCTACCAATGCAAACTTCGGAAAGACGACTTACTGTCCAGGTCCTATGACTGAGATTCGTCTTTCGGCATGCTTGTCATAGAGATTCATCATTAGTCGTACAGAAGTGGCTTTCCAGTATTTCTTGTCGTATTCCGCGGGCATGCGCTTGAGGCTGGGGCATCAGAGTTGGTGTTGTTTAGTTTGCCGCCCTGTGCGCCTGTAAACATCGCTTGACTTCCTCTTGATCCAATAAACACAAGCGGGTAGTGCGTCTCCGTCGAGCACGAGACGATCGCCGAGTTTCCCTACTATTCGATCCTAACGCAAATGCCACTATTGCCTATGGAATATTCTAGGCCTCGGATCTTCTTCCTTTTCAACCAAAATATGAGTTGAAGATCTGGTGAATAAGATATCGGGTCGAAAGCTGATAGGAAAACGCGAAAGAAGCTACGTGGCGTCCTATGAAAGACAGCGCACGCGCAGAGTGTGGAACTCTGTCCCCTATGCGTATTGCATACTGCGTCATTTCACATAAACATACCACGTATGAACTGGCACATCCAAATATTCGTCATATGCTTCATAAGACCTATCAAGAGAACCTTTGTTACTGATTTTGGCTTGGCGTATGGCCCAGTCGAACCTCAGGTTCAACATCCACACTATCATATATCGATTATGATAAAGGAACAACAGTGACGATGCTGTGGGTCCCGGGAAAGCCTACGTGGGCACAGGCAAAGGGATACGTGTTACAGCAAGGTAATGCTCAATTGCTCAAATCTTAGAGTTCGATGTAGGCTCTCACGTTTCGGTCTTATGAGCTCTCAGTCACAGTCAATGCTTCATTTCGAAATACGAGAGGCTATTAGAAGAAGACCCTAGCTATTTGATCTGTCTGTGACGAGCAACGACCTCCCGTAACATAGTCGCTCAGTCAAGATCTCGAAAATGGAACAGTAAGTTCCGGTATCCAACCAGATCCCTGCTCCCCTGACCTTAAAGGTAGCTAATGTCCGACTTGCACGCCGCCACGAGACTGCGGCTCAAGCGGAAGGCTTGAATCGAGACTCGCCAGACCCCGACAGGGAGAGTCTCGGGCAATGGATCACACTGACGCACCCAGCAACGTTACAGCCGAAGGTTCAATCGCACCTGTGGTCTTCAGCGATTTGATACCCGACGACAGGGCCCAACGCCTCGTTTCCGGAATTAGCCCGATTCGCGGGCTTGATGCCGCCTCCTCGGGGTAAATGGGCGGGCTCAGAATCTCCTAGCTCTTTCATAACGACGAATTGGATATCCCGAGCGGGTTTTGGTAAGGGAGTCATTGCTGGGGAATGTAGAAAGATGCCCGCAAGACTATCTAGGTAGTGATGGTGGCGGACGTCGCATGCCCGCAATAGCGCAGTCGAGTGTATAACAGCATCGACCAGCCCGGCGGTGGCGAGACTTAGGATTGTTGACACTTACATGCAGCCATTGTAAGTAGATCATCCATAGAGATCGAGGTGACGCTGAGAGAAACGGAGAATCACAGCCCCCTGAAGCCATCGAAGTCTCCACAAACCTAGGTTTCATATCATAAAGATTGCCTAACAGATATTATCAAGATCGGGGCATGGGTTAAGGATAGTTATTTCAAGGACTTGAATACTTTAGCAAAGCCTACGATGAGCCTCGCGATGAGTCTCGCGACGAGTCTCGAGAGATACGGAGCGTCTTGGTCGCCTTCGCTCGAATCACAGCCACCAGGCACGTAAAACAGGCGCAAGCGCGACCGTGGAGACGGTTCCTAAGACCAGGAAATCTGAGGGCGACTAAGAAAGCGGAGATGCGACGCTGCTCTCTCATTTGTCTACGAGCTATCCAGACTTGCCGTGTCTGATGAGCTTGTTGTAGAATAGGGGACCCGGTGGAGTTCCCGTCAATTTCATGTAGCTTTGCAATATACTTGCATTGAAATAGCTACCTAGGTAATTTGAAACTGACACCGAGCACTAATGCACTACTACTGTGATATCCCCCCATTGATGACTATCGGGGTGGAATTGAATACTACCGCGAAGCTCCAGCGAGTGACTCGTGAGGCTGACAATGACCTTGGGGTTCAACCCACAACTACTACATACATCTGTAATATCCAGCAATGGAGGAGTAATATTTAGAGGCATCCAGAAAAGGGCAATGACTATAAGCATGTTTCTCGGTGTTGGCACCTAGACGTCATGTATGACATGTATTGATTGACTTGGCAGAGAAGATTGGGCACCGAAGCGAACCAATACTGCAACTGTGATGATGCCTTGTATTGCGCTATTGGGCACAGAGCACACAGGGTAAGCAGCATGTAACGTCAGCAGAAGGTAGCCATTCTGCGAGGTGATTCGTGCCCAGGTGATGCGTTGCATGCCCATGTCAACGACTTGAGACTTTCTTACCGGAAAACCCCTTGTCACCCCAGACCCTACCCCGAATGGCCTCACTAGCGAGATCGCAGTGATGGTTGTAGGGACCAATTGCATTGTGAGAATGAAGAGAAACTCGAAGGAATTCTGAGCCAGTCATATAATTCATTGAGCTTTGCATTTTCGACCATTCAGAAGTCGTCGAGTCCTCGGTTCCTCGGATGTCATTATTTCCTCAGAAATTATCATTACTTCGTATATGCTTCGCGAACTCGAGAAAGCTCGAGAAGGCGGCGGGTGAATGCAGTGAGCGGGCTTTGGATGCAACCAGACGTGCAAAGTTAGGTTACACCGACTTTTTCACGTTTTCGGGGTGTTTCTGACTATCTATCGATGCTTCTCGGACTTGCCCAAACCTGGAATCTGATTGCCGGCCGGTGGAATTTGGGAGGAATGCCCCCGCCTCTCCGAAGCGCTGCGCTCACCGTCAATATGATGTGGGATACGAGAGTCCCCAACGGAGGCAAATGCAGCAGCATGATGAACGCCTATTTCGTATGTATGTTCCGTTGCTGACAACGCATAAATGTTCCACCAGGCTGACACTTGCATATCGGCACCGGCGGAGTATGTGCCCTGGGAACCCCTCAGTCTGGGCGCTCCTCTATCTGGATGCGTATATAATAAGTATTCCTTTATACAAGTAGGTATGACTTGTCCTTCTTAACTCGGATGATGAAATCTAGGCACTGTAGCATGCTTGTCTAAGTTAGCTCGTCAACTTGTGAGCCATTTGATTCTCACGTTTACGTAGCTGGTAGGCCGCTGCCCAGTCTCCCAGTCTCCCAGCCTGCCGCCACTCCCCGCACCCGCAACCCCGTATTTGGATTGAAACTTTCCTTAACAGCACGGCCCGATATGCATACCGTGCACGAAGAGGACCTTATCCCTATGGCCTCACCTTCACTCAGCTAGTGGGATGGGAGCGACATCATCTAAATTTAGGCAATTATGTAGCGTCATAACTTCGAATTCTCGGCTTGCAAAGTTGTTTGCGGTCAGCCAAGGTTTCCAGGCGAGGCGGTCAACTAGTGCAAGCGTCGAAGGGCTGAAAAGCCTCAGCTTATGCGAACATATCCACCACTCTCACCGTCATGCAGAGTAGACCGAGCGCCTTGAACGTCTACTTCGTACGTACTCCGCACGCTGCCAGAGCTTCGTCATGAGGTACTCAAGGCTCAAGGCAAGCAACATGGAAGCTAGGGCTATTAGGTGGGTAGTGAGAAGGCAGAGGAACAGAAGAAAAATGAAGAATCCCGAATCCTGTGAGCTACCTATCACAATACGTTAGCCGCCAGCCGTTGTTTAGTTCATTTTTTATGGAAGCTAAAACCAGACAGCCCCGGATGTGCGACGAAGAGCCGACCTTGAATTCGTGTAACACAAAAGCCCCAACCTTGTCCAACAGAACGACGTTGCCAAATCCATGGTGCCAAGGCCTAATCGGGAGGATTCTGTGATTCTGCGAATTTTGAAACTCAACCCGTCACCGTGTACACAAGCATCTAATACACTGTATGAGATCGCTAGTGGATCCCTGTCGACGAAGCATCTCCGCTCTTTTTGCCCGATGCGCTTGGTACGTACATATGTAATGTCAAGTGGAAAAGGCCGGACTTGTCGGTTGGTGATCCAACCACCCTCGATTTTCTCTCCCTCTCGTGACTCTGGGCTGACTGGCTGGCGCCGCAATAACAAAGAAAAGCGCGCATGAAATGAATACGAGTCATTCTTCGAGAGGTTGTAAGCCAAACCCTACACACCAACATAATTAAAGTATGCCCTCTGCTTGACCAAACCCAACTGAATATATATATATATATATATATACTCAACGCAGACATGTAGGAAGTATCTGTATGCGGCATTCCGGCGATACTTATGCGTCCGTGGATGCGTCCAGTCTCATGTACTGTAGCGTAAGTACGAGTAGTTTAGTATACTACGACAGTGCTACTCTGAGTTTAGGCGTGTACAAGTGCCTAAGGCAGCCGTAAAAGCCAGAGGGAAAGATTAATGCACTTTTGGACATTTTCATCAACCATCAATGACTCTCTCCGTGTCCAGAGCCTCTCGCACGTGTATCTCTGCCGTCCCAATTAATTACTCCAAAACTGGGATGGGAGCTGGCAGGGTGGCTATCCCCTGGGGTTTTAATGACTTCAACTGTGACGAGATTTATCGACCAGCTAAAGCAAGTTAGGTAGTACTTAGTATCTTGGGAAATAAAACCATCCATGTCAGGTATCAGCTAGTGTAAGAAACTGGCCAACTGAAGAAAATCGTGGCATCTAACATGTGGAGAGATACAGCCCGGGGATGTTAGACTTACCCATCATACGTAGTATTCAGAATCGAGCGTCTAGTGAGGTAAGCCAACAAGAGTTACTCCGTAAGCACATATGGTACTTACCGAATCTTCCCTGGCATGCCTGGTTATTGCATACCAAGTATATGTATAGAGATGCCGGCACTCTCCAACTTCCCTAGTACCGACTTCCCCCACTTGTGGATGATTCGAACAGGGTCAGCGATTAGTCACGGAAGGCAGCCCCATTATAACCCTCTCGCCCCTCCCGGCCCTCCCTCGAATTTTACTCGCCTCTGCCACCCTTTCTCACCAATCAATTCTCTTTCGATCCACAGACACCAAAAAATTCATCGAATCAGTTGCCATTCCTCTGTGCCTTTTCCGTCCAACAGATTCTGAGCGCATTCCCAAATAGGCGCACGTTTTCTGAAACTTATATCCAACGTCAAATCAAATCAGAGCACTCTCCTCGACCAGTCGGAAGTACCCTGCTTTTCTCTCGTCGCCAGTTTTATCCGCTCCGCAACCGCAACGTCGCTTCGCACAGGACATTGCCGGTGCAGGAAGCAGGTGCGGGTGCAGCTTCGCACTGCTTTTTACTTGCGCGCACACAAGCTTTACCTAGTCAGCCAGTCAGCTTCGGTAATTGTTCAATTCATCAATCTAATTGATCAAGACCAAGCGTATACCTACTGGTATCGCAATTGCGAAGACCACACAAGAAAAGCAGACGTAGGTGTACCGTAAACGCAGACGGAACATACTTAGGCACAAGCGCGACCGCAAGACATCCACACACACACGCGAGATCGCACAACGCCCTCGCCTGTATCTATCTATCTGCCTGTCTTACCGACCCCAGCAAGGAGGGTTTGTCACTAGTAAGCCGCTGCGTCGCCGCGGTATCGCGACAACTGCTGCTGCCACCAGCAACAACGCCATCGCCCAATCACGCCTGAGCCTTGATTTGCACATTATCAAGTCATAGACAAGCTACAGGCTTTCGTCATTGTCAGCGCCGCAATATTGACTTAAGAGGTATGGTCCATTTACGTTAGACCTCCCAGCTTTCTTTTGTCCATCTTGTCTTTATCGACCTGGGCCTGTTCAAGTAATATCGGTTGTTACAGAAATAATATTGTCTCTGCTTGCTTTGATTAACACTTATGCTTCGAGTCGGAAGTACTAAACGGACCCAGACGCTCGGATTAGCCAGTCAGCTGCCCAGCGCAAAACAGGAGCAGAGAAACCCACATCAAGTCAGCAAATCAACGACAACTTTCGCGACACCATAGAGGCCTATCATCGTGCCAGAACCGGCTTCACCATCATCATTGGTTTCATTGACCCTGTCAGGTGATCGGTCTCCGCTGCGGACAATAATTACTGGACATTCAGATCGTTCAATAAAAGCCGTTGCGCCGTCTCTAACGCCTGTGTTTACAAGGCGCAGTGGATTAGGCATTCCGACGCGACAGTTTCGGTAAGCTGTACCTGATTTCTTTAAAGTTCAGACTCCTCTGGTGTAATCAACGCCGAGCCACTGCCACCACCACCACTACCACCACTACACCTACTACCCACCGTCCTAGCGCATATGCATTATCAGCTGGAATTGTTACGGGTATTTCGTTGTCATTTGGCTTACTGCAATATTGTGCCACTGAGACATGGCTTGTTCATGATATATACGGTTATGTCTCGCGCAGTATATGATCACGTTCAAACACGTCGGGCCTTGACTCTACTTCCTTTTGCCAATCAGTACGGCAGAATTTTTTGGTGATGTACTGACTGATCTTTATCGAAAAGGTACCTTTCCATCGGTCCGGAAACAGTGTGCAGGGTGAACCCAATCGCTCGGGAATTGGTTTGTCAGGCATGTCTTTCCTTTTCCATTTCTGTGCTACATATCGACACCTGCTGCTCCGTTTCTCTCACCTGCAACGATACATCCACACACCATCTTTCCCTCGCCCACCAGGGCAGGCCTCAGATCGGGTTTACCCTATCTCATCCCGCAAACTCCTCCACCGGACAGATCATCCCCTCTTACGTAGCTCTGCTTGAGCCTTTCCCTTTTCTTCCCTTGTGCCTTTCCAATGCACACCTATTTTCTCCCTTTTCAGGTGGATTCATGCTCCACTTGCTCTTCTCGGGACAGCCTCCGCACATGCGCGTCACAGGTGTCTTGGGTGCTCGCATCTTTTCCCTCGCCCATCGCTCTGCTGCAGCCTCGAGATTCATCGGCGTCGCATGGAGTTTTCTCGACAGAGGCCTCGCTGTGAGGCCCATGGCCCATGGCATCAGATGCTTCTTCACAGGCAAGGTCTCGCTGGGCAGGCCTGCCTTGCGCCACTGCGACAAGTTGGACGCCTTGTGTTGCTGAGCTGGACAAGGTGGGGTCCATGCTCGTGCATATTCCGTCATGCATGCCAGCGCATCAAGTGGTGGCCAACGACGCGGGAGAGTACTACTGCTCACCCCTCCATCCCCTCTCGAATCACCCGAGCTTTCTTCTTATACTTAAAACAGCGAATCTAATGCCGTTGGTTGGATAGATCTCCACAGTCAACTAACGGTTGAATAGGTTCTAAGATAACGCCATCAGGCTGTTTCGCCAGGCTACCAGCTTCCGCAGTACTGTCGCGACAGGCGCGTCACTGATCTGAGAAGCCCCGGGTTTCCACACGTCTATCCCGCGCGTGGCTATCTGGCTCTGTTGCTCTTCCCCAAAGGCCCTCAGCCACCTTTGAGCCTGCCCCGCAAGCTGCGCTCTTGCATATGCCGTGGTGTGGCCACTTGGGTGCACCTACCACATTGACGATTGCCAGCTCATCCACGCATACCCAATAGATTGGGTGCATATCCAGCCTGCTTCGCGGCCGCCTAAGTGACGATAGTCCAGCACAGCGCGCATGCCCAACTGAGATATCCTCTAGCATCTTTATCTCTAGACAGCAGGACTTCCCAGAAGTAAATCTGCAAGACCTCAATTTGCGCCGTTCAACTGACCCGTACCTGCTGGCCTCTAAACGTACGTCGCAAGAAGTCTGAGCTGATCCAGCTGTTCGTCTCCCGCCGAGACTCCGAGTCTGGGTATAGCGACATCCCCGCTGCGCGCGCTGCCCATCCCAATAATGATGGACTACGCCCAATACCAACAGCCACCGCAGTCATCCCATTCACAAGGGCACATTCAGCCTGGTTATACGAATTCAAGCGCCGGAAACACCATAACTTCTCCGTCAAGTCATAGCATACATCAGCACGGTGTTCAAACGTCACCAATCTTACCGTCGCAACATCAACCCTCGGCATCCACCCAAGGTCACAACATGTACCAAACACAGTATGGTGTGCCCCAGCAGAGCATGCACTATGGCGTCCCTGGGATACAGGCGGCTGCTATGGCTGCAACAGCCGCGGCAGCAGGTGGGACCGGTTATACGGGGTATATGCCACCCGATCCAAGTCTCCCACAAACATCTCCGAGGATGACGCCGGGCGCGAAGAAGGATGCCCGTGGACCAAGGTCGCCGCAGCAGATGAACAATGTGAATCAGATGCCCGGAAGGCGGATGAGTCAAGTTACGAGCCCTGGGGTTCCTAGCGCTTCGATGATGAACCATAGTGGTCCTCGGTCTGCGGTTGCCCCTCCGCCGATGCCCCCGGCGCAGTCGATGCCTCCGCCGCAATCCCCTGAAATGGCGGCTGGTGCTGAAGAATCTCCCTTATACGTCAACGCGAAACAGTTCCACCGGATTCTTAAGAGACGGGTGGCTCGGCAACGCTTGGAAGAGGCCCTGCGCCTGACTAGTAAAGGGCGCAAACCATATCTCCATGAATCCCGTCATAACCACGCGATGCGTAGACCTCGAGGTCCTGGCGGACGGTTTTTGACGGCTGAAGAGGTTGCAGAGATAGAACGGCAAAAGGGCAACAATGGTGAGAAGGAAGGCGCTTCGGCCGAAACGAACACCGCAAGACCTAGTTCTAAGAGGAAGTCAGAAAACAACACCGATGCGCCCAATAAAAAAGCCAAGGTCGAGCCGGAGAGCCCCGAAGATGATGAGGATGAGGATGCCGAGGATGATAGCTAAACCCTTCTGAGATGGCAGGGCATTCAGCCACAACCCCTTTCTCTTACGATGTTACGACAATCTTGATTTTTCATTTCTATACCATTTGTAACCAGCCTTACGGGGAACGGGGTGTGCATGGGTGGGAGTCGTGCTCGAAGGACGAAGCGTTCTGTTCATACCTGATGTGTTTCAACCGGACCAGCGATACTCTTCGTCTTGTGTTTCTCTCCCTTAGTGGTTCTCGGGTTCTTTTCGGCAGCATGTCATGGGGCGGTGGGACACTCGCTCTTGACGGTTTTCCTAAACGTTTCCACGTCGCTCGCGCGACACTTTCTCATTGCCTTTTTCTTTTTAATTGCGATCGCATATTTGGCACAAGCGGTGTGAGGGAAGAGGGTATGGAACACGGAGACGACATAGCATACGACATGAGACGAACAGAAGGATACCCCCATATCGCTCATCGCGGCGGCAGCACCACCTGTATTCCTCCGTTCTTTGTCCATTGTACTTGGGCCAGGAAGGATTTGTGCACGCAAAGGTCCGGTACCACAGATTGCGTTTCTTACTAAAGAGGCTTTGTCGAGGATATTGCAGAAAAAAAAAGATTCAGACACAGTGAACAGCAACCGAACGAGTCTTCACTCAAAATTGGAAAAAGAAAAAAGGACCCTGGCCTGTGCCCAGCCTGTTCGTTTGGGTTTGGGGATGGGATATAGACTCTTCTATGTAGTCCGTCGCCGGATATATTAAGGAACATGTCATACTAAAAATGAAACGCCTCTTTTACGCATATGTTGCGCTTGTAAATTGCTCGCTCTGAATGAACAACTGCTACTCATAACCGCTTGGGAGCTAAATTTCTGTAGGACTTAGGATAGGAGAGTTGCAGCGAAAACCTGCTATTTGTCTTTAACGTCGTTGGGATGAAAGCGGGGCGATCACATGACACCCGCAGTTCTTGGAGCGAACTTGGAGTATTGCATAAAGGTGCCAGAAGTTACGGGCTAAGCAGAGGTTAAACTCCCCTCTAGGTAAGGTATCATGGTTAATAGACGCGGCAACCTCACATGTATGCAATGATGCCATACAAGCTAAGCAACTTCTACCGACGTAGGCGAGACCCACCTTCAACATTCTGCCGCTACGCACAGCCCAGCCCAAGCAAGCTAACCAACGATCTCCATATCTTCTCTGGGCGGCCAGTCTACATAAGAAGTAACCTACGTACAGACAGATCCGGAGCCTCACCTCGTCATCGGGCAACGATTCTCTCTGATGGTACAGAGGGGAACCGCATACCCATCCACATACGCGCATACTTGAAGCAAAGGACAGCTTGGTCCGCACAAAAATGCTTTTCTTCAGGTACGTTCCTTTTGGAAGTTTGATCCCCGGAGATCTGACCTGCCTTGATTTGGCGGGCTTCGAGATGCGTGAGCTCGGGCCAGGGTCAGCGGGCGTGCGCGCGAAGGCTTGCGCGCGGATTCTACGTGCGCGACTCGCGGTTGCTTGCTTGGTGGGATGAGAGAGGGAGAGGATGGAGCGCAGCAGACGCGCCGCTCCCTACGTCATGGCATTATAGCATCACGGCTTTTTACGCAAGGCATGCGCCGCAGCCATTCCCATAGCATAGCTCCTATCGTCGCACCTGGCGATTCTCAGACCCGCCAAGGCACGCCGAATCACGCTCAGACAGGGACCCTTGTTTCGCCCGTCGGGCCGCGCCGCTCCGTTCGTTGCGTCGGCGACCCCTTTTGGATTTATTATTATTTTACCCTTATTCCTGGCAGAGGTATAGATAAGACGGGGGGAGTCGCTAACACTGCGAGAATGTACGCAGCTTCTTCAAGACGCTCATTGACCACGAGGTCACGGTGGAGCTCAAGAACGACATCCAGATCCGCGGTACGCTCAAGAGCGTCGACCAGTACCTCAACATCAAGCTCGACGACATCCAGGTCGTCGAGGAGATCAAGTACCCCCATCTCGTGAGTTTTTCATCCAGCTCCTTTTACTTCAACATCTCTTCTTTTGTTTCGCCTCTCGCGCTCTCCCTCTCTCCCTATAAGTCTCATTTCTTAATCCCCTAACGGCTTCCCCCTCTTCTGCCCCTTATCACACACACACTAGAATATATGGTGGCAGGCAAACAAGAAGATACGGTCTGCTTCCTAGGTAATTCAAATTTTGTTATTTGGTGCTGATATCACGCGCTACACCAGAGCTCCGTGAAGAACGTCTTCATCCGAGGCTCCGTCGTCCGGTATGTGCACCTGCCCGCCAGTGCTGTGGACGTGCCGCTGCTGGAAGATGCTACGAGGAGAGGTATGTTTCTGTCCCCTTTCACTTCCTTCTTTCCTTGGTGTCTCTTCCTCCTTTCCCACTCCAATATCACTGACGGCGGTGCAGAAGCTGCAAACCAGGCCGGGAAGGGCAAGTGAGGTCTTATGAGCGGGACCTACTGAAGGAGAAATACGCAAATCATGGTCATAAAGGATGACTGGGAACCTACCTAGCCCAATTAATCTAGCTGCTTCGTGGTCATGTAGTAAGGGATAGCGAATGTGCGTGGGCGGTTCCAAAAACCAGCATACGTTCTCGACAGACGAGGAACAAGCTGGATGCTCCATGCAGCATACACGAAACAAAGGCCATTTTTTATGAGCCGGAAAGAGTATAGTAGGACAAAAGCCCCGAGACGAAGGTTTTAGTGGAACGTGGAATATACCCTACTGTACAGATCTCTAATAAGGTTTTGATATGCTGTGCTGTAAATCATTACTGCTAGGCATATACAACGCACGCCACATCATCCAAATGTCCTTACATCCAATCCGTTTCTAGCCACGGAAGTTCGTCCGCAACTTAACGTACTACCACCAGACACAACCACCCTTCCCATCCTTGCCGTCCCAAAGCACAGGGTCTTTCTCCTGCTCCTTCCCCTTATCTCCTCCACCATCACCACCACCACTTCCACCGCCGCCATCCTCCACGAGCACCTTCACGAGCCCGCCCCTGCGCCTCTCGGCGAGCCACCGGTCGATCCAGCCCTTCATGCGCCGGCGGCTGGCCTCGCTGCCGACGTTGACTGTGGGCACGACACGGTCGACGCGCAGCGTCATGAGGAACAGCGCGAGCTCGCGGAAGCTGCTGTGCTCCGAGTAGGGCACGCCGAAGCACATGGCCTCGGGCGTGCTGCCGCGCTGGGCGGCGAGGTCGGAGACGGCGAAACGCGGCCGCCAGCAGGGGCCGTGCAGGATAGCCGTCGTGGGCACGGCCGACGGAGCCACGTTGGCGCCCGCCGAGGAAGAGGAAGAGGGAGAGCGGAAGTTCCAGCCGCTCGGCCGGAACCCCACGATTCGCGTGAAGTGCGGCTTCTGAGTGTCGAGGTACTCCTGCAGGGTCTCGGCGCGGATCTCGACGAGCGCCTGCATGTGTACCTGGGCCTCGCGGGGGTCCGACGTCAGCAGCGCCGCGAGCTCCGGGTCCCCGAGCTGCCGGACGACGCGTTCCTTGGCCGGCGAAGCGAAGATCTTGGTGCCCAGCGCAAGCGCAATCGCCTTGCAGATACGCTCCTTGCCGATCGAGTACGTGCCGCAGACGACGAGGAGGCGGTTCTTCTTCGGCTCCGCACCTTGAGCTGGTTCGCCGGGGTTGGGTTTCGCAGAGGAGCCCTTGTCATTGTTGCACTTCTCTTTCGAGAAGAATTTGCTCACGCTCGTGCTGCCCTTCTCACGCTTCAGCGCCTTGAAGGCTTCCTCTGCCGCGCTGGGATCCCCCGAGATCGACTTGCAGAATTCCGCGCATGCGCTGATGACGTCTTCCTGTGGCGGAAAGGAATAGCGAGGATTGAGGTATGTCGTGTCCAGGTAGCAGATATCGATCTTCTGCTGCTTGACTTTGCCTGAGATACTGTCGATCGTGTCCGGCTTCAGAAGCGGATGAGTAACCTGAGCTGGGCAGGCCCGGAAGTCGCCGCAGTGAAGTATCCGCTGCGTCCTCGGAGTCGGGCCCTTGCCTAGCGTCTTCTCGAAAAGGAAGAGCGAGCTGCCGGGACAGTGATTGGCGGGCAGCATGGTGACTGTAACGCCCTCCGTACCCGGAATTTCGACCTTCTCCTCAAATTCAAGCGGGATTATCCATTTCGCGTCGGTCCGTAGCTGGCTCTTGATAAGGCTCCCCGTGACTTTGCTACAATAGATCGGCCCGTGAGACCAGTTCGCCGTCAAGCCAATATAATGATCGCTATGGAAATGACTGAGGAAGTATGCGTTGCAGCCCTTTACAGCACCATATCGGAAGGCATCAACGCATATGAAGAATCCGGGCATAATCTTATAAAAGGGACATGTCCGTTGATACGCGGGCTTGCCGCGCGACGCATTCTCGGCAGCAGCAGCCGAAGCCCAGGCCGCATCTTCGGCATGACCCGACATCAGCCTGGTAAATGCCGAGGTTGGGTTATCTCTGGTGCTCCCCAGGCTGATAGGATTCGCCTGTCCCGGCCGCGGAACGGCAGCTCGGGCGAACCGCTTGCTGACTTCAGGGGCATCGACAGTGATCGAGGACGGAGGTTTTGATTGTGTAGGCAAAGGTATCGGCTTCCCGTCTAGACATGCGTTTACGTGGAGGGATGCCTGCTCTGGGGTGATTCCAGCCAGACTCGCGTGACAGAGAGGACAACTCTCTGTCATGGCATCAGCCTGGGTGGACCGGTCGTCTAACGCGCAATCCGACATGTAGATGCCCGCTTCCTCGGCCTCGATTCTAGCTTGTTCTTCCATATATCTCCTCTCATGAAATTCCTCTCCGCCATCGAACTCATCGTCGTCGAACAAACCCTCGATATCTTCCAAGTCTTCAAATTTGGCATGTACTGAGTCCTCTTGTTTGATCGAAGGAACATGTGTTACGGGCATATAATCTTCGGGTAATTCTTTATTGCGCGATGTCTCGGGCTTGACGTCAGGTATCCGTATATCAGGTAAGCTGTCACGGGAAATATCCTTCGCGGATGTGTCGCTCGTGTTGTCGTCCTCGCTATCTGAATCTTCCAAAAAAGGCAACTTCCCTCGAGTCGAAAATTTCGGCTTCATTGGCTTTGGAGAGCCGGTCGTAGCCGAAGTCTCTATCTCGACCACCTCGCTCCTCGTAGTCTGGATCAACGCTTGGTCCCCATCGTGGCTCAGTTTCCGCCTTTTCGAAACGCTCTGGTGCTCATTGTATCTGTGCTCATTGTATCTCGACTTCTCTGCATCCTCCTCGAGTCCATAAATATCCTCATCATCTTCTTCTCTTTTGTTAGGTGCGACGGTAGGCGGCAGGGCGTCCGAGGCGGAAGGTGGGCCGCAGAAGAGCTGGTCCTCAACTTCGACCTTCTTGAAGAAATTGAGGATATTTCCGTTGGCCGGTTTGCCACTTTTCTTCGCATTCGAAGTCGCCTTCGCATCTGCACTCTTGCCAGCTGAGCTGGGAGTGAATTTAAGCTTCGACTGCGTCCGGGGCGTCTTGGCAGTCGTCTTGGAAGGCATCGCGATAGCTCGGGTCTTGGGCTGAGACTGATCGGGATCTTCGGTTTATAGCATTGTTACCGTGTCCTTATCTTCCTAGAATGTTTGGCAACCGGCGGACGAGTTCCTTTGTGCATGTAACCATTTGCCGTAGTGACGGACAATGAATGCAATCCGCCCCTCGTCACACTATAACTTAGTATAAATTATGCAGCAAGTGGAGTGACTGACGTTGGGTCTAGACGCGCAGATCGCGGGAAGGCTGCCTCGCGTAGTCACGTTACCCTACAATATCATAATTTACATAACTATATTGCTTGGTACATATATTCAATTATCGAAGACTCGAATAGTCCGTCAAATGGCCATCTGCTTATCTATTTGCTCTTTTCATCATGGATGTCTCTTCCATCAACTCGTTCAGTCTACTATATCTAGCCTCAGTTTGACAAGAACGTGACGAACTTCAAGATCGGAAAATGTAGGTGGTAAGCGTGCATCGAGAATTTTCCTTAATCCGTACGCTGTAACTCTACACCGTAAGCTATGTGTAGGCCTGACTCCCTAACGCCGGGTCCAACATTTCAAAAACACCACCCGTTCCGTTCCGAGAGACCAACTCCAAATTATCATTTCCCTCAGACACCTGCCATAGTGGATTCTATCCCGATGTCGGAGACGGCTGCTCGTCAGAATCGAGTCGTTTCTCATTCACATTCTTGTCCGAGGCCGTTATGGCCTCGCTCCTCCCGCTACTCGCCCCACCTGAAGAAGCACCTACGGTCTTCTCCGAGATGGCGGGTGCGAATGTTTGACCCCTGAAGTAGTTGTCCACCTGCTGAGTGAATTCGCTGTCATCCTCTTCGAACGAGGCAGACTCGGCGTCGCTAGCTGCCCTAGCCGCCTCCCTCTCTTCCCAGTCGGCGCGGATATCTCGGATCTTTTGCTTCATGTCCAAGTCCGGGTGATAGTTCTTGCTGACGCCCATCCATCGCTCCCACACCGAAAGGTGCTGCGGGTGGATAGCGACACCGTGGTACTCATGCCCGCGGTCCTCGAGAATGTACCGCCACCGTCTCTCCTGTTCCTTGAGATCGAGTCCCGTGGTGTCGGGTAGCCACAGCCACGTCATAAGCATACCCGCAAGCCCGAACCACGGAACCACATAGAATTTGGTCTGCGTATTGATGTAGTTATAAAGGACCGAAGCCAGGAGTGCGCCAGCCTTGCCGATCATTGCCGAGAAGCCGTGCGCACTGGCTCGGACTTCAGTGGGGAAGACCTCTCCGGCCACCAGGAATGTAACCGAGTTAGGTCCGAATTGGTTGAAGAATGACGAGAGGAAGTACATGGCTTGGAAAGCATGAATTCCCGCTGGGCTCGTGTAGTAACTGTAGTTGAAAGCCGGGATAACAAACATGACGAAGCACATGAAGAAGCCAACCTAATATCTTCTGTTAGCCAAAGTAGTTAGAAATCCTAACTGAGCAAAGACTGACCTGCTGCATGTTTTTCCTTCCGTACATCTTGTGGTCAATCAACAGTGATGCACAGTAGTATCCAGCAAGGGATACAACGACATTCACCAAATTCCACGTCCAGACCGTCATAAGAGAGGACGGGTTATCAGAGATGACCCTGATGAATTGACCTGGGTACGTTGTAAGCTAAGAGTCTAACGGGTGACTCGAGATGGATTCATACCTTGGAAAAGCTTGTTGCCGTAGAAGAACACATCGTTACAGAACCAACCGCCAGCCGTCGCGAGGAGACGACCGCCGAAATTCTGGCACGTCAGCTTCATCGACTTGACATTGTATCCCGTAATATTAGCCTTCTTCTTTGCCTTCTGTAGCTGCTTATCGGCAGACCGCATCTTATAGGTGCGGTAGTAAGCGAGCCAGAGCGTGCCGATGGCAGGAATAGCAAAAGATATCCGGAAGGTATATTGTGCGGCGGTTTGCGAATACGGGGGCTGGCCAGTACCACGGTTGAAAATGACCAGAAGGATGATGAGCAATACCTGGTTGACAAACTGGCCCCAACCTTGCATCAGGAAAGCCATGGTGACCTTGCGGCCACGATGGAGTCGATCTTCCCGAGTGGAGAGTTTTCCAGCTGCCACGGCATTCTCCATTGACGATGTCGCCGTAATGGGATACTCGCCACCAACGCCGAAGCCTTGGGATAAATTAGCGTCTGAGGAAACGTGGCGGTGCGAGACGCATTAATTTACCGTAGATGAACAGCGACCAGGCGTACATGATGACCCAGCCATTCAAGCTGATTCCCCAAGAAGCAACCAGCAGAATTAGTCCAAGCAACATGATCAGCGCATCTTGAATGAGGCCCCATCGGCGTCCGATCCAGTCACCAATGATCTGTCACGAACCATCGTTAATAACCGTGCGTGAAGTGTGACAGACTACGTGGCCGACTTACACCAACCGCCACCTGGCCTACCATGATACCAATAACTTCGAGATATGTGACGGAGGAAATCCAATTCCTGCTGCACTCCGTACCATCGTGACCCCAGCAGCTGGGCCAAGCCGCGCTGAATAGGGGTTCGAGGTTCCCAATTGAGAACAGGACGTATCCTTCCAGACCAAGACCGGCGCCAGGAAGGACGGCATGTCTGAAATACCAAGTAAGGGGACTTAGGGGGTCCTTCTTGAACATCGACCATGTACTTTGGGCTTCCGCCTTAGCCTCGGCCTGGTCAGTCTTGCTGACGAAGGAAAGGCGCTTCCCGAGGGACAGGTCAGCCCAGTAAACACCTTCGTCCGTATATGAGTCGTCCGGTTGAGTAAGGTATTTGAATATCTCCTTCTCATAATCGGTGGCATAGTGCCCTCTTGGATAGTGCTGGTGTTCATCGCCCGTCTCCGGACCGTGAGGCACAGGAATCTCCCCAATCGGCGGCTCACGTTCGTGGTGGCGACGAAGAAGAGATGCCATGGTGGCCTCGTAGACGGGTGGTAGACGGGCACAAGGACCCGGAAAGGGGGGCTAGGTAAACTGATTAAAGATGGACTCTAACCAAAAGGAAGATCGATTTGTAGTCTAGGTAGGTATATTATAAGACAAGATACCGTAACCAGAATGTGTGGAGGCAAAGAAGCCGGCGGAAATACTGATAGAGCGTAGTAGTCTCTTTATGTATAAAGTTCAAGGGGAAAGGCCGGCTGCAGTTACGGGTCCACGGAAAAGGCGAATAGACGTTAAGTCAGGATAGTCAGCTCTTGCAGACCGGAAAATGGTCATAAATATGGGGAGCCGCGAGTTACTGATAGGGAGCTCGCGATCTCGACCTTCCTTCTCATGCTACTTTTTATACTAGTCAACCTCGGTTTCCATATGTTCCGCTTTGCCACAAACCACCTGCAATGGAACCTAGAAGTACCGTGAGTACACACCTACCTAGGGTATCCCACCTGCCCACTCCACTTACCACCCTCCACCCATACCATATTCCGATAAAACTTCTTGCGAGGGATCTTCAAGACAGTGTTTATTTGCTTGTGTCCGGTTGGTCGGTGGCAGACGCCACCACAGCATCAAGCTTTGTCGATCCCATCTTTTGTCTTGCTTATACATTGCTAGGGTCGGTGTCAGCCAAGACAAGTCAAACCCAAAACCCATGCAGTCATTGAGACGGGAGATACGTTGATGAAGGACAAGCTCTGATGTGTTTCTTGGACGCTCGGCAAGCTCCGCCAAGCCCGTTTCAATACAAAACAAAGTACGACCTCGAACATGGTACCTGCCACTAGGCGGGTCCGGGTGGCAGGTAACCTGTCCTGTTGCGTGCTCGTATGTAAACCTAAAGGTCTCACTGAGCAAAGCGTCGTGGATGCCCGTGGATTTTAGCTTATCCCATTACGTAGAAACTGGGGATATGAGCCGCATAAAACCCGCGGTTTGTGGCGGAGGGGGGAGGGGAACGCAAGAATCGAGGTAGAACCCTGAAATTTCGATCCAATTGCATCCGAGCGTGTCTACACGTGTGGCCTTGGACGTTTTTATTGGCTTAATCGGACCCTGGATTTCCGAGAATGGGTAGGGTCTGGAAGGCCAGGGTGGTGAAGCTAAAAGTGCGCTAGGTGCGAGAAAAGATAGTCTCCATGTCGAATTCGGACTGAAAAGGGGACCGAAGTCGATGGAGGTCAAGAACCGGCCCGGGATCAAACCGACCATACGTGCATGCAATCTTCCGGTCGGCAGCATTGGCATTGCATTGGCAGTGCATTGGCATTGCGGCGGCTAGAAGCTTGGTCGCATTTGGCTTCAAACCGTCGAAGATCCTACCTTGGCGGTCTTGTCATTATGTAGGTCTCTGGATTGAGCAGGTGGTCGCGTGTCTCCTTTTTTTTGCAGAAATTTCTCGTTTCAGTAACTGGTCGCGTGCCTCTTCTTTGGCGGGAACTGCGGTTGACCTTTTGCGGGATCGATGCCGGGAACCCTCCGGTCCTCCGGCCATGGAGAATCGCAGTACGATGTCGAGATGGTTCAACGGACAGTGTAATTTTCGACCCCATAACTCGTATGAGAATGTATTGCCCTCGACTGAAGATTCATGCCAAGAAGTCCACGAATGGAGGCGTGCTGCGATGTGCATAGGCGGTGGGTAGGGGCTGCTAGGACGATCGAGCGCCGCACCCAAAGGTGGTCACGCGCAGGCGAAACGGTACAGGTATGAAATGCTTATGAATATATCTTCAGTGCCGTATCAAGTAGGCTCTAGGTCGCAGGATACAAGAAAACTTGCACCTTGCTATATTCCAGCACTGCATGATCGACAGGGGAGGGGGCGCACTCACTCATTAGAATGGCAGCCAAGATATGAGAGGAGCTGCTCGGGTTGCCTACCTCTTAGGCATATCGACTACGAATTATTATATCACAGAGTTGCTATACCGAAGTTGCAAGGTATGGACGGATAATTTTCTATGGCTACGCACGTACCCAACCGCCTTAAACCAGGGATACCATGCATGCCGTTTGAAACAAGATATGCCACAGGAGTGGAGGTTGCTGAAGGTTTGATGGCATATCATCTGCCTCGCTCAGCCCTAGCATCCTAACATCCTGGGGATATGGGAATCCGAGAGGAACTGCCGAATGCTAAAATTAAACATGATACCTACGTTCAAGATTGTCTAGACATAGGTAGGTGCCTGGTGGATCGAAGTGTAGACTCGAAGTAATACACTGTTTGTATGGTGAAAATCTGTAATTCGCCAGTTGCGTACATAGGTACTTACAATATCCATCAGTATGGGGTCGAAGCATCCTCGTCGAGACAGCATGACTCCGGAAGTGCCAGGCAAAATTACTAATCATGCCTATGACTTGGTGGGGTCACGTGACTTCGCGTCAATGAGGAGGCGCCTGCCGACGCGCTTTACCCGCTCCGTACTTTTGCCCCTAAGCATCCTTGATCGAGTGAAGCTTACACAACTCACAAGCGCAATAGTCCGGTCAGCCATATGCTTGTTACCAATCCATCCTTACGCTTTGAAACAAATATACAGTGATGGGGACGGCATAACTTCAATAACTCGACCCTTCATGTGCCTCTTCCGATTATCACCACAATACGTCATCACTCGCCGATTTCGAATCGACACTTATCAACCACACCATATTTGCCTCCGGGCGGTCACAGCCCATATCACGATGTCACGCCGATCCGCCCGACACGCCTCGAAAGCGGGCGCCGTGGAGATCAAGGAGATCGAGACCGAGGCGAACGGGACTATCGAGTCCACAAAAGCCCCCTCTAAGTCCAAGGTTACAAAGCGCAAGATCACCCAGGTTGTCGTTGAAGAGGAACATGAAACAGCCATAGTCGAGAAAGGCGCGCCTGCGGTCGAGGAAGCCAAACCAAAGAAGAAGCGGAAGTCTGCTAAAGAGAAGGCCGAAGAGGCAATACCGCTAGCCAAGCGTACCGCTGTATCTTCCCTGAAGAAGTCGATGTACATTGGTGCTCATGTTAGTAGTGCTGGGGGTACGTCACGCAACTTCTTGGAACATGCAAAAGCTCTAGGCTAATATGGATATCCCTATAGGCGTACATAACTCGATAAATAACGCGGTGCACATTGGAGCGAATTCCTTCGCGCTCTTCCTCAAGTCTCAAAGGAAGTGGGCAAACCCACCCATTCAACCGGAAGCAAGAGACCAATTCCACGCCCTGTCTCGTTCGCACAGTTTTGAGGTCCACAAGCACTGTGTTCCTCATGGCTCTTACCTCGTGAACCTAGCCCAGCCGGATGAGGAGAAGGCGGACCAGGCCTATAATGCGTTCTTGGACGATCTAGAACGCTGCGAATCGCTGGGGATAAAGCTGTACAACTTCCATCCGGGCAATACAAGTGGACAAGATAGGGCCGAGGCTATTCGGCGGATAGCCACGCAGCTTAACAAATCCCACAAGGCTACGAGCACTGTCATCACGCTTTTGGAGAATATGGCCGTACAGGGGAACGTCATCGGCTCGACGTTCGAGGACCTGCGGGACATAATCGAGTTGGTAGACGACAAGAGAAGGGTGGGAGTTTGCATTGATACGTGTCACGCTTTTGCCGCTGGTTACGATCTGCGGACACCCGAAGCTTTCAAAGACACCGTTGACAAATTCGAGAAAGTGGTGGGCTTGAAATACCTAAAGGCCTTCCACATCAACGACAGCAAAGCGCCGTTCAACTCACACCGTGATCTTCACGCCAACATCGGCACGGGATTCCTAGGGCTCCGCGCTTTCCACAACATAATGAATCATGAACGTTTCCAACATATCCCTATGGTGCTAGAGACCCCCATAGAGAGGACGGGCCCGGACGGCAAAAGCTTCGAGGACAAACAGGTATGGGCCGACGAAATAAAGCTATTGGAGAGTCTGATCGGTATGGATCCCGAAAGCGAGGAGTTCAAGGCGCATGATGAGCGCTTGCAAGCCCAAGGGGCCAGTGAGCGAACCAAGGTCCAGGACCAAGTGGACCGCAAGGCCGAAAAGGATGCGAAGAAGGGCACGAAACGAGGCAAGAAGAAGGCTGCATCCTCAGACGAGGATGAGTCTGATTGATGTGGCAAACCTCGTATTGTATATCATGCAAAAATATTGGGGATTTCGGCGTTTAGGATTTTCGAGCACTGTTCTGAGCCTGCAGAGCATTCCTAGGAGACCTCAAGGAAGAGTGAGTTAGGGAGACAGCGCGCTATTGTTTTGCTTTGTGGTTAGCACCAACCTCAGCCTTCGCATAGCGGACTGCATTCCGGCCGGCTGCTACGAGAACGGTCGACCAGCCAAGGCCGATCTGCAATCTGACGGCGACACCTCATCCAGTCATCAATACGTGCGTGTACTTGATGGCATATCATCCCTTCGGGAAAGAGGCGAGTGACCGTTCATAGCGCTCGGGGCCTAGCTACTGCTTCAATCTTCTCGCCGTTTATATATCCGTTGAGAGAACAATCTAAAGATTGCTTATACAGGCTCTGGTCATAATAGTTGAGCTACCTCTGGCCACCTAGATATGTCTCCCTGCTATCTATACGTTCGAAGGGGGATTTTAGTCTTATTGAAGTCCGAATAACCTTCGGCCTTTTCTTACTCGTTATTTGATCGGGTATGATACCGCCGAATCATTATTGTCCGATTTCCATATTTCATGATTACTGGATATAAAGGTGGCTCAACTCTCTTGGCGGTAACCTGGTCATAGAAGCGTGCTCCTGATTGATAGGCACGTATCACGGGGTGAGAACTTAGGAATACGAGATTTCCATGGTTGGTCCATTTTGTGACAACCCTGCAGGAACCCCTCTTTTACCTTCAGAGCTTCAGCGCCGCCGGCAAGCAAGCATGCATACATCTCACAAAGTCTCTAAGATAAATCACCGGTACCGATGGACTTCCAAAAGTATCGTTACACGCCATTGGGGGAAGAGCCGGGTCGTGGCGCATTTAGAATCCTGACGATATTGCCCGGTGTCGGAGACCAGCCGCTCGAATGCACGCTGGAGCATGTAGCCTTGGACGACTCGCCAAGTTACGAGGCGTTATCCTACGTCCGGGACGGTATCGAAGAGACCGAGGACATCATCTGCAGCGGCAAGCTCCTTGCGGTAGCAACTTATCTCCATTCGGCTTTGCGTCATATCCGTCTACCTTCGCAGCCCAGGAATCTCTGGGTCGATGCTATATGTGTCAATCAGCGCGACAACGAGGAACGGGGACACCAAGTCCGCCTGATGCGGGAAATCTACCCAAAAGCGAAGCAACTACTCATCTGGTTGGGAGAGGCGGATAGTGGAAGTGATCAGGGCATAGACATAGCCCACGACATAGCTCGCGTTTGTCGTGCGTCTGTCGCACCAGGGCGGCCCCTTGGCACCGTCTCGGACGCTCTTGCATTCGGCGACTTCTCCCGATTCTGCACTTCTTTTGAGATCCGTAGACTCTCCGAACTTGCTAAGATCCGCCGCTATGGGTGGTTCGAGGAATTGTGGGCTATTCAGGAGTTGGCTCTTGCAAGGGAAGCTATGATGCTCTGCGGAAGCGCCTCTATCAGCTGGTCCGACTTCATCGCTGCTGCGACGGTACAGGATCATGTCGGGTTTAATTCAGGTAACCTCGAACAGAAGCCGTACCTTTCTGTTCTGCAGAAGGCTCGCGATGAGTGGCTTTCAGGCCCGCAGCTTGGCCTCCTGACCGTCCTCTTCCGGTATCACATCTTCGACACCGCGGACCCAAGGGATAAAATATTCGGTTTAAGCAACCTATTTCAAGACCGGCTTACTAATACCCAGGTGGTGCAGGTTAACTACGACATAGGGACAATAGAGCTTTATCGCGAAGTGGCCAAAGCAATCATAGAGGAGTCATCCAATCTAAACATTCTGTCCGTTCCAAGGCGGTTTAGCGGAATCGGGCCAAGCGGTCTGCCTTCATGGGTGCCAGACTGGACGAACACTCGTCTCGCTGCGCCCCTGGGAAGAACAAACTACTCTGATATAGACGGTATTGCATTCACTACTACTCGGGCATCTAGGCCTCGGATACGCTTCGATGAGCCCACTTCATCTCTCGTTGTGGACGCACACCTCTTGGACCGGATCAGCGCTATCGGGTCGGTATTGAAAGAAGATAGGCTCCCTAAGCTCGATTTGCCTCTACCCAACATACCAAACTGCTGTTACGTACTCGACGATTGGGCTCGAGTCGCCGACTTAAAACAGGAGGACCCCTATATCACGGGAGAACCGATCCTGGACGCATTTGTGCAGACCCTAGTCGCGGAATCGACCTCGGAATCCATCGAGACGTTACGAACACAGCTTGCCATATTAGAAAAATACGTGTCCATAGCGAGGTTCATCGCCTCGGCGCTTCACAGCACCCCCGCCCAGCTCGAGCTGGTGCAGCGAGCCGTCTCCGCCATGCACGCCGCTCTGTTCCACAGGCGCGCCGGCGAGCTGACGGCGGACTTCAGGAGTCACCTCGCGTCGCTCGCCGACCGCTGCGTCTTCCGGACGGCGAGGGGCTACATAGGTCTCGGGCCGGCTCTGGCGGACGTCGGCGACGAGATCGTTTTAGTGAAGGGCGCGAAGGTGCCGCTCGTTCTGCGACCCAAGGGTGAGGCCCGGACGCTGCAGGGCGACTGCTATGTGCGGGGAGTTATGCAAGGCGAGGCGTATAGCGAGCGGGACTGCATACCAATATGGATAAACTGATGATGGCTTGACTGGTATTTGTCGTTTCTGAGGCGTGGACTTTAAATCAAGCAACAGCGGGTGATACTCAACGGGATGGCATCTTACTATCACCGATTTCTTATTGGAGCTTACTCCCCCATCTGCCCTAAATTGCGCTTCCCATGACCTCAGGAGTTGGGCAATACGGCTCTGGCCATAATAGTTAAACTACCTGTGACCCTCTGGGTATATCCCATCTCTGCCATCTATGTTTTCCGAATGAAATATCTTAGTAAAAACCGAATAATAACTAAATGCCTTCGTAATCCGCCGTCGGATAACCAATTTTTGATATAATTTACCATTTTATATCCGATCCTATACTTTGGCTACTGGATATAAAGTTGGTTCACTCACCTTGGCCAGATCCCGGCCGTATAATCAGCGCAGCGAGGGCAGAACTACTCTCAAAGATAGCAAAGGTATATGTGTATATATATATAGCTTATATTGAAATATGGGACTTGCTAGAAAAAATAGGCGTACGGGGTATGTAAGTAACTATGCGTGTCTGGACGGAATCGCCCAAATATCGAATGCAAAGACCAATCATGTGTCCCCCTGCGTAACTCCACCTCTATCCGGAGCTTCGCAGTGCCGGAAAAGAAGGCCGAGAAGAGGAGCAGTCGTCATCTCAAGTATCCATTCACTCGTCCATCCATTCATCCGAGGACGCCTCGACCACCAACTCCCGTATATCGTATCGTGCACGCATGATATGTAAAACTAACTGATTACTTATCGACGTAAGTGTCCATGCGTCCCCTCCTCAGACACAGACCCGGCAAAAAAAGCCGCCTCGGATCCGCTCGCTCACCTGCGTCCCCTGGCCACGGCCTCGACCCTGGCCATCAGGGCCCGGAGCCCGACGCCGCGCTCGCAGTTGGCCTCGAGCCAGGCCTCCATGCGCTCGCGGACGCGGCGGAGGCTGCGGTTGACGGGCAGGGCGCGGTCGTCCTCGTGCTCGGCGTGGGAGCCCGGGTTGAGCAGGACGTCGAAGCACTCGGCCCAGATGTCCGTCTGCCAGTAGCGCTTGAGACTCTCGCGGATGCGGTAGCGGCGCCCGGTGCCGACGCCGCCCGAGTCGGCCCGCACAGTGTCGATGTACTTGCCGAACAGCAGGCAGTGCACGACGCCCGCGAGCCCGTGGTAGTCGATGTGCCAGGTCCAGGGCCGGCCCTCGCGCATCTCGGCGCAGTCCTGCGCCGTCGTCTTCCAGTCGGCCACGAACTGCACGCCGGGCGCGAAGGCGCGCATGTCGATGCCGCGGCCGAAGTCGATGAGCACGATGCCGCGAGAGGCCCAGCCGCCGGAGCCGTCGGCGCGCCACTGCGCCGAGAGCTGCTGGTGCTGGTGATCTTCGTCGAGCCGCAGCAGGCAGTTGTCGGCCTTGATGTCGCCGTGCAGCACCTGCTTGCCGTGCAGCGCCTCGACGGTGCGCAGCAGCTCGATGGCGAAGAACATGGCGAGCGGCTCATCCATGACCTGCGACGGCTCGGCGCGGAAGTGGTTGACGACGTCAAGGAGCGTGCCGTGCGGGTGGTACGGCAGGAAGAGGAAGCCGTCGTCCTGGTACAGGTGCATCTCTAGGGCGGTCGAGATAGAGGCCGTGGCGCGATGGTGCGGGCCCAGGCGCGTCGCTGCGAGCCGCATCATGTGGAACTCCCAGGCGTTGGGCGGCTGCTCCATCTTCAGCGCCTCGAGCGGCCGCCGGCGCGTCGTGGCGAACGCGCCCTTGCCCATGGCGATCAGGGGCTCGCCGTCGCCGTCAGAGTCCTGCTCGGATTCCGGCGACGAGTTCTCGACGAGGTACACGGGTGCGAAGGCCCCGGCGCCGAGCTCGCGCTTTATGGTGTACTCGCACATGAGCTCCGGGAACTCGAGCACGACGGGACTGTGGATGGTAGCCGTCTTTTCGTTGCCGTTCTTGCTGGCCTTGGCCATCGCCTTGGCGAACCTTCGAATCTCGGGTCCGCGTTCGAATCGCTCATTGCGATGGTCGTAGAAGCCTGCGTATGAGCTGAGGGGCGGGTGCATGTTTGCTAGGATCTCCTCCCGAATAGCCGGGTCGACGGGGTTGCATTGCGTGTCTTTGATGATCCGGCCCTTGGGAATTATTTTGGCAGGCGCAGGTGTAGGTTTTGCGGCCGCAGGTTTTGATTTCTGCAGCAGCGGCTGTGCTACCTTGACTGGAGAACGAGATGCGCTCAATACTTCACGAAGTGGACTGCTGATGGGCCCAAAATCCTCGTCGTCTTCTTCATCGTCCTCGATGGGGGTGTCTAACGAACCCTTCTCACTAGGCGTCTTTCCATTTAAGTAGCGCGGCCTCGTCTCTGTGGCGACACCGAGCGAGGTCTCGGTGCGCTCCGTGATAGGTGTCATGAACGGCAGGCGGTTATTAGCCACCTCGGCCGGGTCCCTATAGGGCCGCGTAGGTGGGTCATAGTCCTCGGGTGGGATGGGGATGAACCTCGTCCGGGGAAGCAAGTCTTCATCGTCCTGATCCCCGCCATCGTCATCTGTCATCTGAACCTCGTCGGCTGCCTCGGTGCCTGGGCTAGGTGGTGCTCCATCGTTGGTGCCAACGAGATGAGAAACCCGGGTGTTTTGCTCGTCTGCATCGTCGTCCTCCTCGCCGTCTACGTTAGGTATGTGCTTTCGAGCAGTGAACTCGGACCATTCGCTCACACTCTTCACGTCCGACGTCTCGTCGTCACCAGCTTCACTCGTGGAAATCCGTCTGGTAATGACGGTACTCTCTGCGTCACTAGTGTAATCGGCATCCGTCATGTAATCGTCCTCGTCGCTCTCGGCATCCTCATCTTGCGAGGACTTCAGAGGAGCGTTGAAGAGCTCGTATATCTCGTCTGTAGCTGCTTTCGTGTGTATTGTCATTGTGGGCTCAGACGAGTGTTTCTTCTTCTTGATCTTGGGCCCTGAGGGCGAGTCGAGTTTGGCTTTGACTGGTAGGAGTTAGTATGCTACAATGTGAGAATACGTGAGTGAATAGTGAACTGACTAATTTGTGTCTCATTAACTTCCATCACCTTCTTCTTTTTGGGCTTGGCGGGTCTTGATTGATCTTTTAAGGCCCCGTTCTCATCAAGCATTACCACGTCGTGGTGCACTACTAGCTTTTCTGCAACTTTTCGGCTGAGAAGGTCCACGTCAGGGTTGTTCTCGTCAGGCTGCGGCGGCTCTTCAGCGATATTCTCGTCCTCCCAACAAGCGTCGAGCCAGCCTCTATTAGCAGCCCATAACTCTTCGAAACTGAGTTCGGTACCCGGTTCCTCTGGTGTGGGATACACAGCCTCTAGGTTAACATAAATCCGCTCCTTTTTTCCACTGTGCGGGTTGACAATCACTTGATGCTTAGATGGTGCAATAACAATATGTGACTCTGCTATTCTGGCCAAAGACTGGAAATACACAATCGCGCAACCGCCACGAATTAGTCCTATTATCATCAACAATCGGCCAGGGCCAGACGGGGCATAGAAAGCTATCAACTTACAGGATCCCTGAAGATAGCCATCTTGGGCCCGTTGCTCTTCTTCACTTCCGTCTTCAATGTCTCCCCTGCCCACGGCTTGGGTTCCATCACGTTCTCCTTCTTCCGATCCGCAAGAGATCCAATGGTATCCCATCCCTTCGCTCCAGTTCCCCTCGATGATACGGCGGGCGCGGCCGAGTCCGCATCCGAGAAGATGGCCAGCTTCGCCTTTGCAGGCTTAGAAGATGTTCCGCCTACGCCATTGTTTGGCCTCGGAGCTTGAGGATCTGCTGCCCGTGCGACTGCCGCAAACGGGTCAATCTTGGCAGCCAAGGCGGGCCTCACGCTTGGGAGCGCCGGTGATGATGGCGCGTTGGTGGATTCTGGCTGATGCGCTCGCCGCTTCTCGAACTCTCCGAATTTGCGGACCAGTCTCTGCACCGGCCTGGCCTCGCGCTCGATGCCCAGCTTGTACACCTCCTCGGCCTGCGTCCAGCGATGCGCACTCTCGAGCCACGCGGCATACTCCTCGTAGAAAAGCGCCAGGCCCTCGCCGATGCCATGGCGCGACAGGAACACGTACGTCTCCCGAGGCGCATCCGCAAAGAAGTGGATGTAGTGAAGCCACAGCTTCAAGTATCTGGGATCGTTCTTGTACTGCGCCGAACCGATGAATGCTTTGGTGGCGCGTTCAAGTAGGGTGTGCAGTTGCGACTGTGGCGTAGCTTGTGCTGAGGGATACGCGTCGAACGTCCATCGGACGTATCTGTCGAAGACGTCGAGTGGATCGTCGGATTCCGAAAGGTTGGCTACCTCTTCCTCATACTCGGCTCTGATGCAGTCATTGATATTCTTGGTGTCGGTCGGCGTTGGTGTCGACAGCTTGTGCAGGGGCGAGGGAGAGAAGACTTCGGCCAATTTCTTCGCACTCCGACCACCCGGTAAGGATTGTATGTTTTCTTTTTGATTTTCGATGATATCGAAGTCTATGAGGTCGCCAGCAGCCATTGTGATATTTGAAAGATGCAATGGCGACAAGGGCGATTAATGTGTTTGCTCCAAAACCTGTAACGTTAGTTATCCGTCAAGATTCGAATGGCAAAGGCGCATTCGCATTAGGGGAGAATTTGGATTTACATTAGGTACAGAGTAAACGTCAACACAAAACTCGAAGGCGCCACCGATTGCCGTAGCAACAGCCATAACAAGGGACTAATATAGTGGGGTAATTGCAAGCCCCGCTATCTCTTTTATGCACAATTCACATATTGCATAACACCTCCTACAAGTTTGAATGAACCTTACGCCAAATGCTCAGTCTCGTCTCCGGTGCAATGGCTTGTTCTGATATATCCCTGTCGACCGGGTGCCGTTCTCTTGTTTACCTTGTCTTGTATCATTTCCGCTGTATCGAGCTCTAATGCCTCCAGGTTCGGAAGCTTTTCGATAACGAGCGACCGGCCGTTGTCGATATCGGCAAAATGCGATGGCGACTTGCTGATGCGGTCTCGCCAGGTGACTAGCTTCGCGCCCCATCCTCGATGGATGTGCCGAAACAATGCAGTTTGGGTTGGGCTTTAGCGATAACACTGAAGAGATTCGGGCAGCCTATGCGCTTCAGCAAACCCCACGAACGTATTAGATCCATAATGCCGTGCGGGCGTCCTTGGGTTACTACCACGTCGACATCCACCATAGTACACTCATGTTGTCCCGGACGGTACTGGAAGCCCCAGCAGTGATCCCAACGATGACGCGAACGGGTCATCCAACGATGGCGTGAAAGGACTGGCATAAGCCGCCAACACAGCCCCGTTTTGCAGTCCGAAACGGTGCGAGCCTTTTTAGAGAAAATGGATTCCATGAGCTTTTGCATCACCGAAGCGTTCTCTTGCCTCGCCATAGTCTCCGTATTCCTTCCTGACGTCTTCCGCTTCTAGCGGCTCATTAGCATTTGAGACGTTCCTCCTAAACGCCGGTAGGTCCATCGTGAAGTCGTGGCTTCCGGCAATTACCAGCTTCAGTAGTGCTTGGATGCGTCTGAAAAGGTCCAAGCTATCGCGGAATTCCTAGATCCTAGATAGCTGGATGATATCGCCGCAGTGGATGACCACATCATCTCGCAAGCTTGACAGCTGCGGGGCGTCCTCGTCATTGGTGTCGGAGATGATCAGAAATTTGTTTCTGATGGCAATGGTTTCAGCTCCTGGGAGTGTATAGCATAGGCTCGATGGGAATAGGTTTACAGTCACTCGCCGTCGTTTAGAGAGAGCTATTCGCTTAGTTGTAGGTGAGAAGTGTTAAGGTCTCGTGATGGAAGGAGTCGAGAGGACGAGCTAAGGTGTAAAATTCTGATGGGCCGGGTATGTAAAAGAAGGAGACTAGGATTTTACGAAGATGTAGAAACTTGTATTTAAGTCGGATTTAAATGCTGAGTCTTTATATTAATACATTCAACCTAGATCCGGAATGTTCAAGAAAAATAAAGGGGTGAGTCATGCGTTCTCGTACCTCCAGGCCTATCTCAAAGCTACTTCGTAGTAAACGCGATTTTAAAACTACGTCCGGTACGGTTGCAAGTTAGCCATACCTTAAATTGACGGAGGGTATAGGTATGGTACCGATGAATAGGTCAAACTACATTATATTTCACACATTCTTAACAGCTGCCCTAGGCGGCTGGGAACTACTAGATTATACAAGCCCGAGCAGTCAAGCTTCTCTGACTGAGCCCCTAATGTCACCTCTGAATGCCGGGGCGGTCGGCGCAGCGAGCGGGATCGGTAGCAACTGTTTAACCACGCTCTTTCTCCTGGGCCATGCCCTCAGACATGCAGCAGTGAGCTGTCCTTACCTCTCCTTGGCCGGTAACGCGATGTAAGTGTGGTGGTAAGTCATGACGCGTTGCTTGTATCCTGCGCAACGATATGGTCGGTGGTGGTTTTCGATCAGCAGGATAATCCATAATCAGTTGGAATAATCAGCTAATGCGGCTGTTGAAGGAAGGGGTTAATAATATCCGCATGTCTAAGGCAGGTATAATGCGATTAGCTTTTTAAGGCTGGCATGATTGGCCCGCCTCTGCTGCTGACTTACATCTCTGCCTACCGCGAGGGATCCATCCTAAGCGACAATAGGCCAGAACTCCTCCTCCAACACCAGCACCTTCTTGAGCACGGATAGCGAACTCGCCAAGAGCACCTCCTCTGTATCGTCGGCCCGAGCGATGAGCGCCTCCAAGCACTCCTCGATCTCCTTGACGAAGGCGCGGAACTGGTCCGAGGTCCACTTGTCGATGAGGTGCTTCCTCAGGGCCCCGCCGTCGAGATCCTGACTGGGGTCCGGGTTTTGGGGGCTCTGGCTCTTCGCGTACGACCATGAGTGGAGGTAGGCTACCTCGGTGGCCCACAGGACAAGCAGGCCCTCGTGGAGAGGCTTATCCGTCCGCGCGCCCGGTTGCGCCGCGAACGAGTCGAACAGGTCGATGTAGCCCTGCGTCGTCTTGTACGGGCCGAAGCCCACGGCCTCGCTCTCCATCCCGGACCCGACGGCCGCGAGGTCGAGCCCGTAGTCGCCGGCCGTCTTCTCGAAGAGCTGCATCTCTGCCATTATCCCGGCCAGCGCGTTGTGCAGCAGCGTCAGGGCCCGCCACTCCAACGTTTCGGCTATGGGCCGGTCCGTCGCCTTGGGCAGGTGCACGCGGGAGATGAGCCCGCCGACGAACCGCGCGTACGCCTGGCAGTAGAGTCGGTCCTGCGCAAGCCACTCCGATAGGGTCTCGCGCGGGAGGCGGCCCTTTCCTGCCAGCTCGAGGAACTGGTTCCGCGTGGCTCGCTCGTAGAGCTCCGCAACGTCCGGGCTCGAGAGCAGGGACTCCGTGAACGAATTATTGCTCATGGCGGACGAGACGTCACAAGTCTGATGATAAATGCAAGGGTTATTAAAGACTAGCAGATACGTAACGGACGCGTCTGGGGAAAATGATGGGTCAGCTGTTCACATGAGCCAAAGCCCTGGGGTAGTACGGCATTCAGCCCCTAAATACCCCAAAATATGATGGAGCTATCCGTAAGGTTCATGATGGGTGGTGTCACAGAATGGCGCTAATCACATGCAAACATTGCACACATTGCATACTTGACCGACATCTTGGAACCGTGATGGCGCAAGTTTTGGGTGTTATTAGGCATACATTACATTCAGTTCTAACTGAGATATGCCATAAGTTTGACGTAAGGTTGTGGTCATGGCTGATGCATCATTATTTCCAGTCCGTCCCCACTTGAAGCCACTCACGGTTTCTTTCGCCGGCGATACTTATGATAGGCGAAGAAATAGAGTGCTTACGCAATGATACCTAGAATAGGTATTTAACTCTTCGCTATTCGGCCGAGAGAGAATTCAAGGGTCCTCTGTTCGAGCACCCTAGAGGCCGAGATAGGGGACCGCCTACGATGCATACATATGATAATAGTGAGCGAATCCAGGTGGTTACAGATACCTGATCGCATTTTCGGGACTTGAAACATAGGCCGCAGGAGCGACTCAAAAGGATGCGGTAATTAGCTCCTACAGAGTCCCTTTCTAAAGAAGCCACTATCAGCAGCCACGCTATCGAAGGTTTCCAGAGAGCCTTTGGCGATGGTCGGATCACCCAAGGAGTCAGCCGAAGTCGCGCGCACCGGTTCGCGACCAGGGGATCTCGGCAGATCACCTTACCCAAGACCTTCGATCCATGACGAGGTGAAAGCCGTTGCATCGGTGTTGCTTCTGCCGTCTCTCTGGGCAGCGCTTCCAGACGATGACCTCTCCAAGGCAGAGAACGTACCGGGGAAATGGCACGGCCGGAGAGGCCGACTAAACCGCGCTGTCCGATTTGGGGGCTCGAGTTTGAGGACGGCGGGGAACTCGGACCACGACGGATTCCGAAAATGCTCGAATACCTGGGACGGTTTGCCGCGCTGCCGGCATGGCAGCTTGTTCAAGCTGTTGAAGTAGCGATGTACTATGTACAAAGCCGAGCCGTCGTACTTATCCGTCGGGAAGAACGGATCGTGTAGAGGACCCGCCGCTCGAGCGACTTCAGGGCCTTGAGAAAAGGAAGGTCTCATGGGATAGAACAACGCTGTGCGCAGGCACATCCCCAAATCGGAGCAAAGGAAACAAATGTCTACTAAAGTCAAGGGACAAAATTGGGTTAGAGGACTTGTTCAACCCCCTCCAGCATATCGTTCTCCGCACGGGAGTCACTACACGAGTGCGTGGCGCTGGCAAGCTCCATGAGGGCCGGAGTTATCACTAGCCCAGGCGGCTCGGTCGCATGGGAGTGAAAGGAAAGGTCTACAGGTAAGTAGCGGTACGTTAGAAACTACTTCGGATCCACAATATCAGCTTAAAAACCAGAGTAAGAGGCGAGGTAAGGACCTTCAGCCGACACCCCTAAGGCAGCCCCTCAAGGCCGCACGACAAGTACGAAGGGACTCGGACAACGGCGCTGAGCCGTCGAAAAGGGACTTTCAGCAATCGCTGAGGAGTGCTCCCTAGGATATGTCGCTTCTCGGTCCTCAGCCATTGACGTCGTCACATAACACCAGCTGGGCCAGCTAAACGATATCGACATCTTCGATGATGACATCTGGCATTATGGCTAGGTGATCCTGGTCGACGAGACCCCTGATCCTGTCTTCGCCAGGTCAATACATTCTCTTATACATGGATCTCAGTATATGCGCCGCTAGTCTGTGCTGTAACGGCATCGAGATGGATTCACGAGTAGACCAGACGATATATGCCATGTGAGCGCCTTCCAACCGTGCAACTCGTGCCTTGATTTTCTAGTTAGCCTTGACCACATGTATAGGCAGTTAATGAAGCTTCTTTGCACTATGACAGAAGCGCTAGGTCTCAGCACGTTCGCGTTCAAAACCATGAGCGGGGCCTTCGACTAATCTTCTCCTTTCCACAGACATGTTCGTCAGTATAGGTTTCCCGAAATGCTCGTATCACTTCAGAAGTAACAACGAACTATGGGTAGATGGAACGAAATTATCATGGCATAGCTGGCGAACCAAATCGGGCCGAGGTACTGCGGTTACGCATCTGTGCCCTGCTATGGGCAGCACCAGCGTGGTTGGGTGCTCCCCTCTCCCAGAATGGGCAATATAATACACGTCGTTTATCTGAGCCTATGACCGTAGCTCAGCTTTTGATCCACCCGCGCAAATTTGGTCCTACCGGCGTTCATGACCTTGTACGTGAACTGTCCTCTAGTACGGAACCCGGCATTGCTCTACCATGCACCGACGTCGAAGTTTTCCTAGAAACATGTCAGCAGTCATTCTTTATCGGGCGACAAAAGCTCTAACCTCTGGGAAATATGTCGTAACCACCGTCCTGTCGGAAAACTTTCTGCCTGCCAGAGCTTGAAGAGCCTTTTTTGCCGAGGCAGGGCTATCAAACTTCACATAAATCTTCCCAACTCCGGCGGACTGTCGGCTGCCTCCAGTCGGTCTGGGCACCTTAAGCGCCAGAACCTGACCAAACTTGGCACACTCTTTCTCGACATCTTCGCAGATTTCTGAAAGCAATTAGCACCGTGTCAAGCACGATATTGAACTTAGATCTTACCATAGTAATCGTCATTGTCCATCAACTCATCGGGAGTCACCATGTTGAGTAACTGCAACACTCTGCCCTCCTCGGCGTCGGCACCGGCGGTGGTCCCTGCAAGCATGGACATTGCATTGACCCCCATCTCGACGCCCGCGACTTGTGTGATGCCAATGCTAGCCTTCTGCACTTTGAGATTCTTATCCCCAATAAGCATGCCGTTAAGACCCTGGATCGCAATCTCAGTCGCAGCAGGGTCGACGAACTCGCAGAATGCAATGCCCTAAATGATGTTAGTCGAAAACTGGTAATGACTGGTTGGCATAGCTTACGCGAGACTCTTCTGTGTGATTGTCCTTGACTAGGGTGAATGCCTTAAGTTCACCAAACGAAACAAGCAGCTCCATGACTTGCTCTTCGGTAAGGTATGCAGGTAGGTTGGAGATGCTCAGCTTGTTTGGAGTGTCGACGACGACCTTTGACACGACACCGGGCTCGTAAGGCGTATCATCGACGACAGCGGGGACAATGTAGTCCTTGGGCCGCCGGATCTTGAGGCCCTCGCTACTACCATTGGCTACGCCATTCCCCATGGCATCATCAGGTTCCATTGAGATGCCATCCAGGGCAAGGGCCACGGTAGCCTCGGAAGAATGCCTGAACTCGACGAGCGCGAAGGAGGACTCCTTGGAGATTTGGCAGAGAATACAGGGATCGGTGCTCTCGATAACGTTGAGGCCGTTCAACTGCAGGTTGAAGAAGTTCATGACGCTCTCTTCGGTTGAATTGGGCGGGATGTTGTACACAAGCAACCGCTTGCTCTGTCGTGAGTTGGTTGGCTTCAAGGCCGAACTGTTTACTCCTTCGCCCGGTTGGTTCATGAAGGCCTGCAGTTTCGTAGGGTCCATAGGCTGCTGTCGGGGAGCACCTGGGAGAGGGAACATTCCCGATAGCTTGGCTTGCTCAGCGGTAACGTTCTCATAGCCCGGAGGCTTGATGTCCCACTGCGTCAACCTTCGCTTACGCTCCAAGATGGGAACGACGTCGGTGAGGTCTGGAGTCGGTTCTCTCTTCTTAGGCGGGGGCGTTGCGCTACGGCCACGGCGATTCTGCGCGAAAAGATCATCATCCCTGTTTCGCATCTCTCGGTCGCCCCTGTCCCGTCGGTCCCCGCGTCGGTCATCGAACAAGTCGCGGTCGCGTCGAGGAGGCCGGCCTGCATCATCGCGGCGGTGGTCCCGTCGAGAACCCCGATCGCGGTCCCAGTCCCGATCCCGACGGTCTCGACCTCCGCCTCCACCATATCTATCCTCCCGCTCGCGGTCCCGATGGCTGCGACTCGACGCGTAAGCATCCTCGTCCCTCGCGTCGCGGTGGGATCGTCTTGGAGATCTGCTACGCCTCCGATCGCCTCGGTCCCGGCGGTCGCCTCTGTCGCCTCTGTCGCCTCGGTCGCCGCGGTCTCGGCGGTCTTCCCGAGGGGGGTAGTCGCGAGAGGAGCCATGGCGGCCGCCGTCTAAATGAATCCTGGTCAATCTAGACTGGTTCAAATTGGGTGGATGTTAGTAATTTCAATCAGGGCAAAACTTACCTCGGGACGAGTAGCTGTCACCGTTCATGGTGGATATAACAATTACAGGAAAGAGCAGATAAAAAAGAAAGACAATCTGCTCAATTGATTATTGCTGTGTTTGATGAAAATGCGATGGTTGGAGAAGATAATCGGTAAAGGCTCCAGATTGACGAGCCGCGATAGTAAGTCGACAAGGCTGGTGGTTCTGGGTGTTGATGGCGCTTGAGATTGAAAGATGCCTTAGTAAATTTTGCGAACTGAGCTAACAAGAAGCACCTTAGCCGGTTTACGCTAACAAACCCGCTAGCACATAAAGGGCTTAGCGGATTAAGCCACTATCAGTCCTGCTTGCCCCTTTTGGTCTTTGCTTCTCAGTCCCCAGAGTCCCCTTAACACATGCAAATTCCCCATCCTCAATCGCTACGTGAAGACAGGCCGGAAGTTTATAACTCTACGCCTTCAAAGCCATTGCATTAAAACACTTCAAAGGAACGAACCCGATATAGAACTTTAAACGATTTATTAAGCAAGGCCTGCAATGGCACTAGTCAGAGTATCCGAGTGGCGAAAGCTGCCAGTGAGCTTGGCAGAGCTCTGTATAGACACAACTCTCCGCTGTGGACAATCCTTTCGATGGCGCAAGATTGACGACGAATGGTTAGTCGGTTCTGACATGCACTCACATCTTCACAATTCGATTCCTCGAGATGCTAAGAAACCCTCAGGAACTGCGTCCTCCATGGCCGCTTGCTATCTCTAAAACAGGATAAAGATTACCTTCACTACAAGGTGACTTGGCCCATAACAACTCTACAGCCACCAATGCTCCCCTCCCCTACTAAGGCGGATCCGGAGGCTTCAGTAGGGGATGATGGCACTGAAGCTCTTCTTAAACACTACTTCAGTCTCAAACATGACCTAGCGTCTCTGTACGGCAAATGGTCCGAGTCCGACCCGAACTTCCGGAAGAAAGCGCCGAGGTTTACTGGCATCCGGATCCTAAGTCAAGATGCTTGGGAAGCATTAGTCAGCTTCATATGCAGCAGCAACAACAACATATCACGCATATCACAAATGGTGCATCGTACCCTCGTCCGCCTCGGATCCATCTTGCTAATACTCCGCAGGTCAACAAGCTATGTAAATACTACGGGCCACTGATCGGTCACGTCGGAGACGAGGCATTCCATGATTTCCCCAGCCCACAAGCTTTGGCCGGGGAAGGCGTCGAAGCCCGTCTCAGGGAACTCGGGTTCGGTTACAGGGCCAAATACATCAGGGAAACGGCTCGCATAATTTCTGAAGAGATGCCCCAAGGGTGGCTCGAGAGCTTGGCGAATCCGGAGAACCCGGGATGGCTCCCGTCAAAGGTTCCCGGGGACGTTCAGCCACCTACGTACAAGCACGCCCACGAGCAACTGCTGCTTCTTTCCGGCGTCGGTCCTAAGGTTGCGGACTGCATCTGCCTGATGGGGCTCGGGTGGGGAGAAGCGGTCCCCGTCGATACGCACATGTGGCAGATTGCGCAGCGAGATTATAACTTCGGCAAGGGAAAGACGAAGACTTTCTCCAAGATCATGTATGACTCCGTCGGCGACCACTTCCGGAAGATCTGGGGTTCTCAAGCCGGTTGGGCCCATTCGGTGCTATTTACGGCCAACCTGAAATCGTTCTCCGAGCAGGCTGCCGCTAAGCCCGAAGGAATGAGCGTCAAGGTCAAGGTCGAAGAAGAGGCTATCACTGGCAAGTCGCCATCCCGTTCTAGGAAACGGCAGGTTGCTGTACTTGAGGCTGTTAAGGTCGAGCAAGATCTTGAAGTGGGACCTGCAAGAAATACTAGAAAACGGAGGAGGGCCGGAGCGTAGTACAGATTAAAGCCAGGGGAAATGCCGAGGCTATGAATAACGGTAATCTATATCTGAGGAAATCGCCGTCGGCAAGCTCGTTATTTAAGGACCTTAGTCCTCGTGCTCATTCTCAGCTTGAGTGCTAGCAGATCGCAACCTTGGAAACATGAGCCAAATCAAGAGTGTCAGAGTAAGTTGTCCTAGGATCACAGCCTGAAACACCTGGATACCAAGTCCCTCCGCCGCCGCACCAAGACCAAAGGGCAACAACGCGCCGCCCACCTGACCCACCGACGCAACGAAGGAGACAGCGGCGACATGTAGATCCCTCGGAAGCAAGCCCGTAACCATCACAATGCATGAGGGGAAAGCCGGTCCTAATGAATAGCCCTGTAGCATAATCATCAACATCGAAACGACTGGGGCGTCGATGACGGCAAACAACACCCCGAACGCGATGGAGAAGGCGAGGTACACGGCGTTCGCGGTCCGAACACCGATCCTATCCGTCAGGGTGCCGAGCGTTAGCCGGCCTGCGGCCTGCGCGATCCAGAAGCCAGACGAGCTCACGCTGGCGAGGTAGGGAGATGCGTGGCGGACCCGCGTCATGAAGACGACGATCCACCCGGAGATGGAGTACTCCGTGCCCACGTATGCCAGGCAGTAAGCTGCGCAAATCCAGGTCACCTTATACCTATAGACGGTCTTTGTGCTCGCGGTCGTCTCCGGGGCTAACGTGTCTTTGAGCCCGTCCTCACGGTATCTCTCCGCGTCCTCAGAACGGAAAGTGAGGAACAAAGATAGCATTTCCAGCACGGACGCTGCGAGCTACGTGGGAAATTACTCAGTTAGTGGTCTAGACATATAAATATAACTGAAAGAAGAGAAGAGGAAACTGAAATGGGCTGTAGTACCAAAACATAATACCACTCAAACCACATCGCCCCGCCATAATCGAACATCGCGCCTGCCAGCGCCGGCCCCGCAGCGGCGCCTATCGAGAAACCACCATGCAGGAAGCCCTGCATCGTACTCGCATTCTCCATGGCGCCGGCCCAGGCGCACCAGGACCCGTCCAACAGGCCGCTGCCGAAGACGTTGAGCGCGACGGAGAGGATGTAGACAGGGAAAGGCGGATGCAAGGCCGCGATGGCGGCGGACACCACATGGCACAGGGGCCCGATGACCGCTATGCCGCGCTGGCCGAGCTCCCGGTGAATACGGCTGTTAAGCTGCGCGGCCCACACGTATCCCAGGAGCGGCACAAGGAAGATGACGGACACATGCAGGTCAGAGAGGTGGTAGTAGGATTCCAGGCGCGGGATTATGACACCAGTGGTGGAGACGAACAGCCCCAGGACGGCGAAGGAGAACACCGCCGCTGCGAACCGGAGACGCACGTCTATCCGCCGGGAAGCGGCGGCGCTGTCGCCGTTTGATGTTGGGCTGCGATCTGTAAGAGGGTTATGCTCAGGCCCTATTGGTGAAGTGATCCTAGAGGAGCCATTGGAGTCACTTTGACTGGTGACCACTGAATCGAGAAGCGGTTCCTGCTCATAATGGCGCTGACGGGACCCCTGCCGAACCATGGTGTCGTCTTGTACCGGTGAAATAGCTGGAAGATGAATAGAAGTCGGGAAGAGACCGCAGGGCTTTTATCGAATCATAAATCAATTATCCTAATAGCGGGCATAAGGTCGTAAACGGATATAATGCATTCGCGTCTTATTTTATTTTCATAACAGAAAGAATGTTGCAATAACTGCCTTGAACGACCCCTGTGTCTATGAGCTGGTATTACTAACAACATGCATGCATTGCGTAGTAAACGCGCTGTGCAGCAAAAGCGAAATACTTCTCTTGGCAACAACTTCACGGGCCCCCTCCGCTTTTTGCTGACGCTGAGATGTTATCCACTTTGTATCCCTGAAACTTGTCCCGCTGACATCTTGACCAAATACGATGTCCAATTCGCCATGGGTCCTACCGGCTGTCTCTGGAATGACGGAACTAGCACTAAGCTAAACTCAGAGTGCAATGTCGAACCAGAAGAGACCTGCTCTGTGTTTCCGGTCGCAATCACTTGACTTCCGCATGTAAGGCGTCAAGGTAGCGTTGACGGTGCCTCAGACGTTGCACACGCCACAAGCTAAACCGACCGTCTCCCACCGAAGCCCGAGTAAAGGGGGCTTCGGCCGTTAAAGAGCCACAGGCCGGTGCCTGTAGCAGATAATGTATCTAGGCCACTCGGACAGCGACGTATAGCCTTCACTTCCCTGGTTAGATATGCGGCACCAACATAAAAAGACTTCATTAAATCGAACCCCAGTTGGCCTAAGAACATATTAAACGTATAGGCAGTCGGAAGGCCAACTTGTTATAGACTTAGGCCCAATAACCCATTACTGAGTTACACATACATTTTGGACGGACCACACCGCGTAGGCGATTTCCGTACGCCGTAAGCCAACTCCCCTTGAAGCAATCTGGGTAAAACGTGCCCGCAACGGCCTCCCAAGAAATGCCTACCATGCAAGGAGCATAGTAACAGCCGTTTTTCGTGTCATGTCCTGCCTCCTATGAGCCCGTCGAAGGGGTGCTACTATTTTACATGTGCACTTTGCGTAGAAGCTACCATTAAGATTCGGGCTCCAGAATGACGGTTATGAGGATCGGTATCGGGAATGTCCCCTGTATTGCATAATGCATATGCCAAGGCCAATCGCCAAGGCTGCAAAGGTTCGAAAAGCCACGAAGAGCACCCGCGGTGAGGAACTGGTCGATGACACATCGTTAGCTGGCATAGGTCGTCAAGTACAGGACCTGCTGTGTAGTCTCCCTGGCCCGAGCTTCAGCTAATCACAACTTAACTTTTTTACAACGGACTGGACGAGTCATGAACGCTGAGACTATTATAAAAGATCGCGGATTCCCGTATCTGTCTTGTCTTCTTGCGTTTTCCCCCTACGGTCCGGAGTTCAGCTGTATCCATGCTAGCCGATCCACTCCACTTCACGTCGTGATGGCTGAGTACGCAAGCTTCTCTTGTGCGAAAGCATGATGAGAGGCCGGAGACGAACTAGTGACCCTTGCCGGCTGAGAATGGTTAGGTGCAGCGGCCTTTCAATATGCCAACAGTGAGAACATTTGAGTTTCCGCTGCCCTTATTCTGCTAGCCTGGCAATCCGTAAGAGGATACAGCGACAGTGTCGTCTCACACCACGTGGACAAGGGATCTCCGCCGACCCATTCCAGGCCAATAGCAGTTGATCTGGCTTCGCCAACTGGCATTGCGTCTTCTCCGGCCGTCGCCCAGATTACATCATCCTATCAAGGGACTTCCTCTTCTGCATAGCAAGGGCCTATGGTGACAAGATGCCGAGCTTCCATACTATCCTAACCGAAGTGGACGTCCTGGGCCTTATCGAAAAATCGCCTCAGGGCAGTGGATGCCGAAGTTTGCTATGTGCTCTGGCTGCTGCAACTACTAGCTGGACAGCAGCTTTTGACGGCCCATAATTTACATGGCACTATGGGGGTTGAGAACTTGGTGGAGCTTGCGATAGCTTCCCGTCCCAGGCCCCTCAACAACTACCAACGCCTGCTCGTCTCCATTATATTACCGGTGTTTCTCCATGTCGCACATGCTGAGCAGGTAAACCCAGGCTTGCGTGGTTTTATTCGCTCCAGGCCAACTCGTTCGCTCAACTCTTAGGCACTGACAACGGATGGCTGTCCCGGTTGTCTACTGAATCTATTACGAATCGACATTGCCAGCGGCTGTACTGGACGTTATTTACCCAGGAACATTTTCTATAGGCTAGCCTTGGTCTACCCCCTATCCTTGCTCTCCTCTCTGAGCTCCCAGTCGGTGACATCGCGTTGGCCGAAAGCTCCCTCAGCCATTTTCGCTTCTGGCTCGTATGTTCGAACTCCTCAGCTCATGGTTCCTTACGCACTAGCTTTCCTCAAGCGGCCCGCTTCTCAGTGACGAGATACGTGCGCCGCCAGCATGGATATTTTCTTCCCATGCCGAACTTGACCGCACCTGCATCTCCTAGGGGCTTTCGGAATTGGACGGAAAGCAGCTGGCTGACATCCTTGTAAGGCAAGTAATATGTGTCTTCAAGTGGTTTTCTGAATAATCGCCATCCACTCTTGTCTCCTGAAATCGCAAGAGCCGTGATCATGACCTCACGTTACACGTTCCCTTGCAACTCAGTCAAGACCTGGGCGTGGATTGTGCAAAAGCTAGCTCAGGCGAACATGTAATACTGCAAGGGCAATATCGTGTACAAACTTGTAGAGACGATCACCGCCATTGTTGATGTCGTGTGGGTGCCTCCCCCAAGGTTGTGAATCGTGGACGACATTTCTTGAATGTATACATGCGGCCAGTAGTTCTGTGATGGTTATAAATCGCCTCCAGCCATCATGGGTCACTATATTTAAAGATGGGATAAAAAGGAAAGGCCAACGGGTTTGGGACAACCCCATTTTAAGACAATCTTTACCAGCTACAGAGACCACATTTCAGAAAGAAGACCCCAACAGGACCTGGCAGAAGTAGTCGAGCCACCCTTACATCCAGTAACTGAAATACGGAAATCGAACAACAGATTTCGGCCGATGCCAATACTCAACAATTCGGTCGTGAACTATAAAAACCGAGAATCGGTGTTACGATACGCGAAGGGTTAAGGGGCGTCCGCGCCCCACCTCGCCCCCCTTTTCGGAAATCCAGGAAAAGAAAGAGCGCCTCGGGCGACGATGCTATAGCCCCGATTATTCAAACACACCTTCACATACGACCATACCACGCGGAAAACTCGGGATCCCGTCCGCTCTCCCCTCGATAAACCGCGTAGGGCCAGACTAGTAGTTGGGTCGGTGACGACCAGCGAATCCCTGGTGTTGTATGTCTGTTGCTTTTTGCTTTTTGCGTTTCTTCTTGCCCTGCTGCTCCTTTTCCTGGTCCCGCTGTCTGATTTGTGCTCACTGTTTGTTCGAGGTCATGGCATTAGGTACTCCCTTAAGACAGGCCACTTCGCCTAGCCAGTGTCTGTTAGAAGCAAGTACGCTTGAGGCATATCCTTGCCTCCATAGCACAGGATGGATGGACAGATGGCCTTACCTGGCATCCTTTAGAGTTTGTCTAAGGATCCCTGCGTAGTCTGAACGATCTAGAAATATATTCGTAACCATGGAGATTGTTCCGCTAACTCACTGTCCCTCGATATTATGAAAGGGGTGTCAGCTACCTAGGCCCGTCAAGATGTATGATTACATATGAAGCACCAAGACATTATAAGCTCGAATCAAACGCCCAGGACTGCGTACATTCGCGCCGGACTGTAATACAATCCAGTTATTCCCTGCTCTATGCATGGTGTGCCTATCCCTATCTATGTGTGACAACTCAAGTGGGAAGGAACATCAGCATCAAACGAAGGACTTATGATATGTGCAAGAGATGCTCGTTCATTTGTTCGTGGTCATTCTTAATGTCCGGGAACCTATCAGTTATAGATACTTCGAATTTAATAACATATATCTCGTATGCCCATCTCC
>QJOA01000553.1:0-43874 GCA_004155915.1 Monosporascus sp. CRB-9-2 | reverse complement strand
GATAATGAGTTATGCAGCTTACGAATTATAACTATATAGCTCTAGGTAGCTACTGTAACAGCGTAATACGTTGCATTGATGCAGCCTCCATCGAGTTTTTATGAAGTTCTAAGAGAGTATCTACCATCGTTCGAAGTTTATCCGTCAACCGTGTCTATTCGAGACCTTGATTTTCCGCAAGCAGGCTTAAGTGGGGCTTCCGTTCGTAGCTTTATTACTTAAGAGCTAGACGCGGAACCTACCAACACGCCATTCGAGCAAAAGCACGTCCTCTTGCCATTCGCATCCTCACTACAATAATCATCCTATTCATACAACCATGGGGATGATAAAGTAGTGCTATGATGGCAGCTGCTCCGTATACTTCAGGAGCTTTTCAAGTTCCCGAAGTCTCCAAGGTAAGTCAGCCATCTCGTCGACATTAGTCTTTGCGCGTTTGATTCGCTGGCTAATGCTGACTTGTAGGCAGGCAGAAATCGACTCATTCCACGAATCCCACTTCTCCAAAGCCGCAGTAGAACTGTTCAAGGCTGAATTTCTTATGCCCGGGAATGGGCCCGACAACGATCACCTTTATGATGAGTATTACTGCGATGGCTACGACGAAGAGGAAGACGATGGCCTCGGCTATTATCCCGACGGTGTCAAACGAACATTGACCGACGAACAAATCGCCATTTTTCGACATTCCGAGATCGAATCTCTGCGACGCGCCCAGTCCAAGGTTGACAAGACCAAGGCGGAGTCGGCCGCAATGCTGCAGGCTTCTAGGGTTGACTATCAGACCGCTGCCGTGGAGGATGATGACGGTGAGCTGCAGGCTGCGAGCGAGGACGGAGAGTTGGAGTCTGAGAAGCCGACGGCGGCCGAGCTGAGACGGATGAAAAGAAAGAGGGCAAAGCAGTCGAAGAAGGAAAAGAGGAGGTTTCAGCCGGAGCCGAAGGAGGATCTGCGAAAGAGGACGTGGGACAAAGTCGAAGCCGGCATGGACAGCTTGGACTATGACGGCCTCGAGGCCGTGCATGGTGCGACCTCTAACCATACGGTTCAGCGGCGACGGATCTCGTATGAGGATTGAGCCGGACTATTATGGATGGACTAATGTCGGCTTAATTTCGCCTGCGGCCAGCCGCTGAGTTGGCGGCTGCATCACTGCACTTGCCATATTAGAAGAATCAACCAGGTCAGTGCCGCACTCCCTCCTGTCTCTATTGTTGTCTTCACATGATGAAAACCTATGTATCGTCATCCTTAGGCGGAAGCCTGCTAGGCATCGGTTGAAGTTGACTCTGCCAATGGATCCGATCTCGAAGCGGGTGCATGTCGATCACAATTAATCTTCTCTCTGAAATGATCAAGACAACCTCCAGTAGCTGATGAACCAGACATAACTGAAATTGTGGCTGACTTATGATAGTGCTTTGGATTACAACGACGTCTGCAATGTCTCAGTTGCTGCAGGACGACAGGAAACTCCTCCAGTGCCATAGGAAACGAGGTGCACTCCTGTCACGCCAATCAGATAAACTATCATCGTGCGTCGAGCGAAGCAGAAGCCTTGGGATGTCATAGTTGGACCTAACCAAGCTCGCATATCTCGGGGGCTGGAGGGCCTCCAGTTCCCGCTTGTAGTTTCCTAGGTATTCCAAACATCGGCTTTTCGACTACTCCTGCCGATGGAGATAGTGCACGACAACTCTCCCCACAAGGAGGCAGTAATGGGGAAGGCAGGTCAAACCATCAGACGATGATGAGGACAGGCGGTTGTCTTGGTGAAGCTGGATTATGTCCGAGTCTATAATAGTATAATGATATTCTTGTCCAGAATTATCGGAGAGATGCATTCCTATGATCCTCCAATGTGAATCACCCCGGGGCACTTACATCTCCATAAGAACCAACTGCCTTTTCAATATACGTCTTTTGCACGTCGCATTACATCTAAGCTGGATACTTGGAACTGCATATCGCGCGTCAACCTGATCGCTATATTGATGGTCTGTGCTTACCAGCCGCCATTCGATAATCCGATTCGAAGTTAGAAGCGCTAAGCGCCCGATAAGCGTTCGAGGCTGAGCAACCCTTGTGGGGCCCAAAACATATGCCCGGTTTCTTCGAAGGCTAACAGGTACGAAGTACTTACCAACACCTTTTAGTCCGTCCATCCCAATCAGCGTCGCAGGCTCCCGGGCGATAACGATCCTACGTCCTAGACATCCCACCAAATCCGTCGCCGCCAGGTCGTCGCCAGGGACAACTCAGTCGTCTGACTGTCGCCCTCCAGCATTCATAACCCTCCGGCTCTCTACATGCTATATATGTAGGGAGTAACCTTTCCAGCACGTCGATCATATCACCATTACCTCTCGGCTTTGCGTTGCGTCCGTCCCGACCTTGCAGGTTTCGTCGCAATATACGAAACTGCAAAGATGGCGCGAGTATATGCCGACGTCAACCAGAACCTGCCCCGTAGTTACTGGGACTATGACAGTGTCAATATCAGTGAGTAATCGGATTGCTTGCTCGCGTGCTCTTTGTCCCAATCTCCTGTCGCCTAAACTTCCTGTTCATCGTCGGTGTTTTCGGCTTGTGTGACTCTTCGTACCAGGATTCCTCTGACCATGGGATGGTGGTAGACAGCTACTGACTTTCGTGTTTGCTAGGCTGGGGCGTCCTCGAAAACTACGAGGTAGTTCGTAAGATTGGTACGTCTCGGGACGTGATTGCCGTCGGGATGCGTCTGACGGACAAAACGCTGACCACGTTATCCACACATCTACAGGCCGCGGCAAGTATAGCGAGGTGTTCGAGGGCATCAACATTGTCAACTATCAGAAATGCGTCATCAAGGTTCTGAAGCCGGTCAAGAAGAAGAAAATTAAGAGAGAGATCAAGATCCTGCAGAACCTTTCTGGCGGTCCCAACATCGTCGCCCTACTAGATGTGGTCAGAGACAGCCAGGTAGGCGGCAATCCTCTCGTAAGCTCTTTCGAGTGCCGCCGGACTACCCTCTCGGGGCTCCGCTGGGAATATCGATTCGCCCCAAATTACAAACTTTTGACAGGCAGATGATAACCTTTTCTATGTCGTAGAGTAAGACACCATCGCTGATCTTCGAGTACGTCAACAACACCGACTTCCGCAGCCTCTATCCGAAGTTCAACGACATCGATGTCCGCTACTACATCTTCGAGCTGCTCAAGGCCCTCGACTACTGCCACAGCAAGGGTATCATGCACAGAGATGTCAAACCTCATAACGTTATGATCGATCATGAGAACAGAAAGGTACGCCTTCTTAACTACGCTAACCCTGAGAGTCGATCGCTAACGTGATGAGTAGTTGCGTCTCATCGACTGGGGTCTAGCAGAGTTCTATCACCCCGGGACCGAATACAATGTGCGCGTAAGTCATCACCAGCGCTTCAGGCCTTTTACGATAGTCGTTTATGCCTTGCTCGCAACATAGAACCCATTCAGAAGTGTCCGTTTTTGTTTGTCAACTTGATATTGATTCCATGGCATCTAGGTTGCCTCCCGATATTTTAAGGGACCAGAGCTGTTGGTGGATTTTCAGGAGTACGATTACAGCTTGGACATGTGGAGCTTGGGTGCCATGTTCGCGTCCATGATTTTCAGAAAAGAGCCCTTCTTCCATGGGCAGAGCAACTCCGACCAACTCGTCAAGATCGCCAAGGTCCTTGGCACCGATGATCTCTTCGATTACCTGGACAAGTATGAGATTGAGCTTGACCCGCAGTATGACGACATTCTAGGGCGCTTCCAGAAGAAACCCTGGCACAGCTTCGTCAACTCAGAGAACCAGAGATTCGTAAGTAACGAGGCTATAGACTTCCTGGACAAGCTGCTGCGATATGACCATCAGGTAGGTCAGAAATCCCTGAAGCGATAAGCGATTTACTGATCCCGCTCTCAGGAACGTCTCACGGCCAAGGAGGCCATGGGCCACCCGTACTTCGCCCAGATCAGGGACGAGGCGACACTCAAGCAGTATCTGAATGGTGCCACGGTCAGCTCGGCTTCCTGAGAGACGAACTAATCATGCAGAGCTCCGAGTAGTTCGATTCTGATCTCCCCGTGAGCTGATGTCAGGGCAATCAACAGCTCGCTTCTGTCTGATATCACGGTCCAATGTCAGGACAGCGCAGACAGGAGACCATGGTTTTTTTATCAGCAGTCCAGATGCCCATATCCGACTTCCAGCACAGCGAGGTTACCGCTGGATCATAAGCCGAGTGTCGGATCTTCCAACCCCGGCGTCTCCAGATACCCAGGCTCATATAGCAGTTAATGTGGCATCGCTACATGCTCCAGACAAAGATTGGGCGATCAGACTCCTCTAAATCTTGTAGGCGATCTGTCCTTCTCTAGATAGCCAGCCCTTCCGGAGCGTCGTGTCGTCATCTGCGACGTGCGGCAAGGGGACGGAAACAAAAACTAATGATGAAGATTTTCTACGATTCGCACGTGCCCGTAAACGTATCTCCTAGCGCCATTTAAGAGAACTTACCCAGCGTCACCCAGAGGAAAGCGACCCCTTCGTTTCGAGATTAGTCTACCAGGTTATTTGTGTGCATGGGGTCGGGGGGCTCGGACGACCACGTCCTTTTCCTTCTTTGGTCTTTTGCCTTTCTGATATAGTACGATTCGCCCTGGGAATTCTGTTGGGTTTTCAGACGGGATGTATAGGTAGTTGGCTGGAATGCATCCGTCCTTCCTTTCCCATCTCTTAGCTAAACACCCCCCTTTCCCACCCCCTTTTTTCTCTTCTCCCTCTCCGACAGCGGCCTGGGGAAAAAATGATATGATGGTGATGGAGACGGGGCCGGTGGGAAGAACCATTGTTCGTTTTTCTTTTCCAGCATGGCAGCAGGTGCAGGTAGCGAGGACAGGAAAGTTAGTCGTTTGGATGAATGAATCAAAGCGGGTGTCTGAAGTCTTTCGGAACACGGTAAACCTACATACATGGACGCGTTGGGATGTGATGGATGGTGATATCTGCATGTTTATTTCTTGCGTGATCTACGCGAACTCAACCCGGGGGTGGTGGTCTATACATCTATGTACTTGTGCATGCGGTCCGACGTCCTATTCCCGTCCACCCCTGTCCCCTTCCTTGCCCTGACTAATTTACTGAACGCTGCCTCCTTGCGTGCACGAGTATGCACTTATCTTCCTACCTAGCTACCAACCTACCGACAAGGAAGGCAAACATCCCAGCTTACGTCCAGAGGAGCGTGGGCGTCCGAGGCGTCGATTTATGTACAACACGTAAAGCAGAAATCGCGCTCGCAGACGAATCCATCCACGCCGCACCGCCGCGTCGCGCCGTCCGGCGTCTGCACCACGTCTCCCTCCTGCTCGTCCTCTTCGTCCTCTCCTTCGGTGGTGGTCCCGGTGCTGGTCCCTCCTCCAGTGCGTCCCGCCACTGTGCGAACTAGCGGCGAGCTGTGCACCTCTCTCGGCCCTCCCCTGGTACCGGCACGGGCGAGCTTGCGCCTTGACGACGACCCTGAAAACGACGGGTTACGTCTTAGCTGATGACGATGATGGTGATAGGCGCGGGGATCCGTCGCGGGCGCCAGGCTCCCGTGGCGGCGCGTGCGGTCGAACAGCCGGGTGGTCGGCGTCTTCGCGCCGAGGTGGTGGCCGATGCTGCCGTTGTGTTTGCGGCCCGGCGGTCCGCGGGGCGTGCTCCTGGCGGAGAGGGGGTGGTGGTCGGGGTTCGCGCGGCCGAGGCCGGCGCGGAACAGCGAGGACGACGACAAGGGGTTCGTGGACTTGGACGCCGTCGGCGTCGTCAGGGCCGAGGAGAGGGTACTCAGCTCGTCCTCGTACTCCGGGTCGTCAGGGACGAGCGACAACAGGGCGAACCTCTTGTCCGACGGCGTGAGGTGTCTAGTGACGGTAGTAGTAGAGTGGGTTTTGGACTTCCGTCTACCCCCGCTACGGATTTTGCCGCTGCTGGTACTCGTAGTCCCGATGGCGGCTCGGGAAGTCCTCTTCGGCGTCTCGGGATTCGAGGGCTCGTGCTTCTGCGTTGCTGCTGTGGGTCCACGGTCGCTCTGATGAGTAATCGGCGGATTGGCCGGGGCCGCGTCGGATTCTCCGCGTTTTTCTCTGTCTGAAATTGGGGTAGGTTCTTTGGTGAGCGGTTTGGACGACGCGCGGATTGCTAGATCGCGCGTGCTCCGCTTCGGGGTCGCATGTTCAGTTGATTCCGTCACAGCCATGGCTTCTGTTGGATTCTCAGCAGCGGCGTCCCGAACTTTGGTACTGTCGCTAAGTTTCGGTGATGGCGGGGTCGGCAAGCCAGTGCTACCGACTGGGATTTGCTTTCTTGAGCGCAACACTCTCACAGTTTCCGCCTTGGGTGGCGCCTGGGCTAGCCCCTCCGTACTGCTCCCGCTCTCGTTCGGCTCGACCTCTGTTGGCCTCTCGGTGGGTTCTTCTGTCGGCTCGCTGTCTGGGGTGTTCTGGCTCTCCAACTGTTGGATAATCTGGCGGTCGTCGAAATTTTCCGTAGGGACCTCCTGGTCCCCGGGTGACTGTGCAGTCCCAGTTGGATCCACCGGATCGAGTTGGTGGTCGACATGGTCCCCGATCAGATCGCATATTGCTGGCTCGGTTGGACTACTCGGCTCTTCGGCCCGTTCCCCACATTCTTTGGTCACAGAGGCGTGTTGGGAACGTATCTCGTCTCTCCCAGTAGCTTCGGTCGGTCGGGATTCGCCCTCTTGGCTACCGGTTTTGCCTCTATCAACATCCATCACGGAGTAATTCGGATCTTGGTCATCGTCAACGGTTGTCGCGCCGCGGTCTCTCGGAATCTCGGTAGACCCTTGAGTTTCCCCTTGGTTCTCTTCGACGGTAAAATTGTCCGAAACCGAGGGGTTCGAAACTTCAGAGGCCTGAACGGGTATCCGTTCATCAAGCTTAGGCTTTGTGGTGGATTCCAGGTCATTGATTGGGGCCGTTTCCACCTGGCGACTGCCATCGGCAGCTCCCTCACTTTCACCTTTCTTGGATACCGTAGGCTCGGACATTGTAGGCTCGGGTACTGTAGGCTCGCATACTGTAGGCTCGGGTATCGCTTGGCTGCTTTCCTGCGCCAGAACTTGCGGTTGGTCCACTTCTTTTTCTACAACATCTTCTGCCACGGCGGTAGCTCCGTGAGATTTCCGTCTACGCCGACTCAGAGTTGATAAGACCATACTTCCATAAAAGTCGGTTTGTCTTCGGACTCGCGTCGACCTTCGGTGACTCATATCAAGAGGTTTATCATCGTCCGGAGTGCGATAGGACTTGTCAACCTTCGTAGGAGAGATTATTTCGGCGGAAGGAGACCTCTCTTCCCGTAATTGTGGCTCCGAAAGGTCATTCGCTCGGGTTTCGGGTGTATCTGTATCTCCGGGCATCTGTGTAGAGGCCACGCCTAGCGTAGCTTGGCTCTCCTCAGTTTCGTAATTCGCATTTATGATTTCGTCGGTAGTAGTAGCTCTCCGTGGCCGACCTCGTTTGCGCCGCGGCCTCTCGGTCGTACTATCCTCGTCTCCGGCGGTGGCCACACCTATTTCTGGTGCAGGCTCAGGAACAGGTACGGGAGCAGGCTCAGCAACAGGCTCAGCAGCGGGCTCAACAGCATGCTCAGTTTCTCGGGTATTCACAGCTGGAGCTGCGGCTTTTCCAGCTGGTTCCGGCTCAGCATCTGATAGTGCTTCAATTCGGTTATTCGAGTTAAGGCTTTTATTAGCGGTAGTAGCCCTCCTTGGCCGACCTCGTTTGCGCAGCAGCCCCTCGGTTGCAATATCATTATCTCCAACTGCATCCCCACCAATTTCCGGGGTAGGCTCAGGAGCAGCCTTTGGGACGGCCTGGAGAACGGGCTCGGGAGATGGCTCAGCGGCGGGCTCAGTGGCGGGCTTAGGAGGATGCTCAGTTACCAAAGTAGGAGCCGGGGGGGTTTCAGCTGATCCTGGCTCCGGATGCGGGAGTGGTTTACCATGTAATATATTATCTTCTGCAGTTTGGGTGTCTTCAATAACTTGGCAATTCGGATTGAGAGTTTCATCAGCTGGGGTACCCCTCCTTAGCCGACCCCGTTTGCGCGGCGGCCTTTCAATTACACTATCCGTGTCTCCGGCGGTGTGTGCACGAGTCTCTTGGGCAGGGTCCGGAGCAGGTTTAGGAGCTGCCTCAGTCTCCAAAGTATTCACAAGAGGCGTTGCGGCTCTTTCAGCTGGTTCGGGCTCGGGATCTGGTAGTGGTCTACCGAGTAAAATATCATCTTCCTCTGTATCAGTAGTATCAACTGGCGTAGCCGCAGGCAGAGGTTTTCTGGTGAAGGCTTTCGCACAGGTAAATCTCTTCTGATGCTGATGGCCGAATACGTCTCTATATGAGCTCCTGATCCTGGGTTGTCCCAAGCTATTATACTCTATCGTTCCCGGGTAGCCCATAAAATGATTTCGGAAACCAAAACTGTCTTGGAAAAGTGACATTGGGATATCCGGTGCTTGCCACGCAGGGTCAGCGGGATCGCCGCTGGGGAAGGACGAGCCGAAAGAGAATGGCGGAGGAGTACCGAACGGGCTCGGCGCCATTGCAAGGGTCGACAACCGGTGATTCGCCGCAAATGGTTCGTCCCATGGATCTAGTGATGCCTGACCCGGGCTATCGGAAGAAGAGGAAGGGGCTTTCATAACAGACTTTGATTGAGAGCCATTGCGGGATGATTTGCCCCTCAACATCCTTTCTTCTTCGTCACTAGAGGCAGACCCATCCTCGTTCGGTTCTCGCAACGATTCCAGGTGTCCATTGTTGACAACGATTTCGCCAGTTTCCAGGTCGATCTCGTCACCAACGCCGGTGAAGTCCTTTTCGTACTTCTCGAAGATATGCTCGAAAGTGGATTTTAGCCTCGTAGCAGCCTTTGCTCTGCCCTTATCAAGCTGATACATCGGATCTTGTTGAGTATCAAATTGAAAGGGCGTCATTGCCAGCTCATCCTCATTTTCCTCCCGGTCGTCCTCATAGGGCGCCTGCCCTATTTTTAAGCGCTTCGTAGGTGGCTCCATATGGTGTGCTCTCTCATATAAGCCGCCTCACTATCCGATAATGCATCCTCGATGACACTGAAATTTAAAAGCCAGTGAGTGGGGCAATGCAGAGACTTTCCAGCTGTGGCAATGAGGTCAATGAGATCCGAGAATGCGCAAGAACGCAAAAGCAGTTATAAAGGCTATTATCGTCTACCTGTAGAGCGCTGTCAAAACGGCGTAGGTTTCAGTATTGAAGCCGCCAAGAATGTTGACTGCGGCCGGAGTCTGGAGGTCAAAAGTTACGAAATGATCGAATTAAATTCATCTCCGGGCCGTTGGCCCAGTGAATAAAACCCTCCAGCGCCGAGAATATCAAAAAAAATAAAACCGGGGAATTTTAGTGGGGAGGAATATCGACTTGGCCCGGCGGTTCCAGCAAGGGGTTCAGAGCTACAGTAGCCGCGCTGCAGGTGCTGCAGGTGCTACAAGCACATGACGTACGAACGTTTAATTGATAACTTAGCTTAGTTACTGCATATATGACTGACCTGCGCATGCGAATAACCTCAGTCCTTCTTTGCATATGTACTTACCTCTCTTCTTATTATCCACTCCGAGCATGAAAACAACATGTTCATAAATAGGCCCTTGACGACGAGATGTATTGTCAAAAGTGCCGTACCCCACTCAAGCTCGATGGATCGTTAGCAGAGCTAAATCCCGCCGCATTTGATCTTCTTGTTGGTCCGTCTGTCTCTCATTCGGGAAGCTCCATTTATCCTCGACGTCGTTGACAGACAGACATACTGATCCTGTCTTCCACAGCTTCTGCATCGCAACAACAGCCGAAAGCGCCCTCTTCGCAACTCTCTTATCCGTATGGCACCGACAGGAGCGCGCTCTACGACAAGGTCTCCAAGAATGCCGGTCCTCCCACCTTCAGGAAACACGGCGGTGGTCTGCGTCCCGATGGCCACCCTCGCGACAGCTCCGCCATGTCTTTCGTGCTCCTGACTGAGTCCCAGTTGGCGCCCCCGAGACTCAGCCCCAGTACCAAGGAACAACAGCAATCATCTCCAAAGCCTCGCCGGCCATCGTCATCTGCCGGGCAGCGAAACGATGAGAGACAGGCGCAGCCGCACGAGGCCGAGCGCATCAACAAACTCTTCGAGATCCTATCGGCACGATCCGATATAGACCATCCGATATGTGTGGAATGCACCGAGATGCTGGTAGACGGCCTGCAGAAGAGACTAGAGGCAACGGCTCGGGAACGAGACGCATACGCAGGTTTCCTCAAGCAGGTCCAGGCAGACGTACCGAGCGAAGAAGACGTCGCCGAATCCGAACAAGCCCTGGCGAAAGCCCGGGAGGAGGAGGAAGATTCCATGAACGAACTACTAAGGCTAGAGAAAGAGAAGGCGGCGTTGGACCGGGAGATTGCCGCACTAGAGGAGGAGTCGAAGGAATTGGACGCTGAGGAGGAGGAGTTCTGGAGGGAGCGCAATGCGTTTGCTACAAAGCTCTCCGAATTCCAGAGCGAGAAAGAAAGCATCAACGCCAAATTCGACCACGATTCGCAGCTACTTACTAAGCTCCAACGAGCAAACGTCTATAACGACACGTTCTCGATACACCACGACGGCAACTTCGCGACCATCAACGGTCTGAGGCTCGGAAGATTATCCACTAAGCCCGTCGACTGGTCCGAGATCAACGCCGCCTGGGGCCAGGCGCTCCTGCTCGTCGTCACTGTCGCGGACAAGCTAGGCTACAAGTTCGAGGGCTACGAGCCGCTGCCCATGGGCTCGACTTCCAAGATTATCAGCTACGAGTACCCGTCCCCGGCGTCGAGCCGCCTCGGGGGGACGCAGCACCGCAGCGGGCCTCCGCCGGCGCCGAAGAAGAGCGTGCTGGAGCTGTACTCGTCGGGCGACATCACTTCGCACCTGCCGTGGAACCGCAAGTTCGACAGGGGCATGATCGCCTTCCTCGAGCTCGTCCGGCAGCTGGGCGCCTTCGTGCACCAGCAGACCCGGGCCGAGGCCGAGAGGAGCAGCGGCGGTGGCGAGTACGCGTCAAACCCATCCACGCCGCTCGCCCTCCCCTACAGAATCGACGGCGACAAGATCGGCGACGACAGGATCGGCCACTTCAGCATCAAGCTGGGCTTGGCTAATAACGAGGAGGGCTGGACCAAGGCTTGCAAGTTCGCCCTCACGTGCTGCAAATTCCTGATCGCGCACGCCAGTAACGTCAGCCATGCGACGAACGGGCGGTAGTTTTGGGGGGTTGTTCGGGACGGGGGACCGTATTTATTATCCGGATGCAACGGCGCTTGGAGTAGATATTATCACGCTTGGTGTTTGTCGCGGCATAATTGGTCTTTGACAATATTTTCTTTCACGGCAGTTACTTGTTGATATCGTATCGGAAGAAATGCCCCGAAAGACATCTATTGACATATCCGACATGTAAACTAAGGCCCCTCTGTATCGACACCACTGTCTAGAAGCCACAACACCGGAACAGACGTATGCCGTGTACCCCCCTGCTTCTTGACCGGCGCTTAGTAGAAACCTTCTACAGCTTATTCAAGATTGTTAGTGGGAGATGATACACCCCGTGGCGACTGGCTTGAGGTGTACCGCCCTTAGATGTCGTATTACGCGATCTCGCCGGAGAATGTTTAAGGCGGATCGCTTGGGTAAAGGGGACAGTTTTTGTATTGGGAATGTAGCGTTAAGTCGAAAATTGAAGCCACGCTGTCCTCGAGAACACGAGACGCAAGCCGGTAGCACCAAACTAGTGGAGTAGGTCGGTAGAATAACGCGCATTGTCTCCCATTTACGAGCTCATGTCGGCTCCGGAGAGCTAGGGTTTGCAACTGGTAGAGCTACGTTACGGGGATATCAACACAGAGATTTGTCGGTTTCCGGGACACTTACGGAGGATCGGTTGCGCAGTTGAGGCAATAGACTGGAAGAACTCCGTGAGGCTTCTATTGGCTTCTCACATCTCTCCGCATTGAGCGATTGCCACGTCCAAATCCGGCACGTCCCGTCCCCGCCGCCCGGTCTTCGTCTTCTCTATCTTCTCGACCACGTCCATGCCATCCACCACCTTGCCAAAGACGACATGCTTCCCGTCGAGATGGGGCGTCGGTACCGTAGTGATGAAGAACTGCGAGCCGTTTGTGTTCGGCCCGGAATTCTGGGAGTGGTTAGCCATCGGGGGTCGACATGCAGTAGTGAGAGGAAGTACATACCGCCATAGAGAGCAAGCCTTTCTCCGTATGCTTGTACGTGAAGTTCTCATCCGCGAAGGTCTTCGTTCCGTATATGCACTACACCCAGAATTACTTTCGCGCTCCAGAGACCCGTGGAAGGAGACCAGCGGAGCTTACCGTGCTTCCAGTGCCGTCCCCGTTAAGGAAGTCGCCGCCTTGAAGCATGAAGCCGTTTATCTTTCACCCATCAGCAAAGATAATTGTCATTCCATGACCCAGTGCGGCTACCTACGATTCTGTGGAATTTGCTCCCCTTGTAGCCCTGTGGCTGGCCTCTGCTGTTCCGCGACTCGCCCGTGCAGAACTGTCTAAAGTTCTCTGCAGTCCGGGGGACCACATCCTTGAAGAGCTCGAAGGTGATCCGGCCGAGAGGTTCACCTGTCGTCTGTTAGAATCCCGGAAACGAGTGACTAGTTTGCATCGGGGAATCCCGAGGGAGTGGCCTGAGGAAGGTGGTAGCTGTAGGGACATTTGACGGGATCATGTGATATCAGGTAACTTTACGCCCAACCTGAAGATAGCAGGGTGGACGCTCATGAGAATTACCTCCGAGAGATATATCGAAGAAAACCCTGGGAACAACGTGTTAGCAACCGCAGGGATACTAACGTATATGCCGTGACCTGGAGGCGACACTGGCGCAGGTAGTACTAGCGCCCGGGTTAACTTACAAGGGGTTTCCGGAGGCCGGGAGCTGAGTTGGCGGCATTTTGTGGCCCGAGATTGGTTTGGTATCAGATCCGAGTTTAGAAGCCTTTATCGCCTTAAAGGAAGGTTCATGGATTGTCGAAACTGTTGCGTAAAGTAGCTGAGGTTGATGAATAATGAACGTAGTGACTTTGAAGCCATTGGTGGTGACCCACCGGATGCTAAGGAACGCATTCGATGGGTGTGGCTTGTGCGCCTAATACAGTGTATTATATCGGAGTATGGTTAGGCACACTGTACCCCTTTTCCACGCCGAGCAGGCTATTGATAGAGCCACCACGCACGTATTGATGCCCTAGACACGAGTGAATACGCCACGGTATTCTCAGTGGTGACATAATTCCATAGAGCTATTCCACTGCGGGGAGGTGTGTCCTTCCAAACTGCCTCTCTTGATGGTTCGCCAATAGCCTCGTATTCAATGCCGCCAAACGCTGCAAGCCGACCCTATCCAACCCAGCGAGGCCCTTACCGGATATCACAATTTGTAGGCACTTGCTGTTGACACCAAATGCCTTTTACTCCTTATAATATGATGCCGAGCCATAACCAGAGTAATACAGCACCTTTGCCAAGACCCTGCCACCTTCAGAGAGACCCCGAATAACCGTACTGGGGCCGGAAACCGTAGCCTACGGTGAGCCACCTTAGCCTTACTGGTTCCGTGAAGTCGTCTACGTACTTACCATATATGTTAAATAAATGGGTTTATTGAATCTAGTCAACGCGATGGGTTCTACAAAAGGTGTATGTGGGGTTCCCGAATTGTATGAGCCGTTGTGCCTTATCGCTACATCTCCGAACAACAAAGCTCTGTCGAGGTCCGAACAGGGAACGTGGAATGAAGGGGCCTCTAAGAACACATTGATTCACATAGAAAAGATAGACATGACATGAGGACCCTAGTGAGGCTGATAATTAGTTTAAACAACAATTCTCTGGTTCGTAAAAACATCTTAGCAAATGTAGGTAGCGGGATGGGGCTGCTAGATCCGAGTACGCCCCAAGGGATTGTCATAAACGGGATATTTGGTCATACATCAGACGGGGTAGGCCATGTAACGTACCATGTAGACTAGATAGCCATCTCCTGAATGCCATAAGTTATTTGTTGGCATATCAACAAGAAAATTTGCCACTTGTGCAATGCCCCATACAGCAACTGGAAAGGCCCGCCATCCGAGTTGATTTGTATTAATATCCTTTACAATCCAACTACGACTTAATACTCCCTTTTAATTAATGCACATTCGAGCCCTACCCTTAGATTCTCTTTACGTAGTCTTTCTATACGGCTAGCTTACCCAAACGTAGCGAGCAGTCAAATGCCCAGGATATGGAAGATGGATTCTGTGATGGGCGCGATGATTTTGGTCACACTACAAGCTTCGCCATCACGTTCACTGTGGCCCGAGGACCATTGGCTTCAGAGGATTATACTATACTTGTTGAGTTTAGTTATTGAAGCTTATTATGCTTAAGATCCAGTATTTACACGGCTGTCATCAGCAGGCAATGCTATGTATTAACCTCCAGTTCGTGTTGAAAGGCAACGTGAAGAAATGATGGTTAGGCCATTCCTATGGTATACTGTAAAGCTATAGGCAATTTTCAAGCTCTGTAAGTACTTATCTGCCCTCGTTTTCCCTCTGCCGGTATTGTTTCTCTTCCCTTATTGTTCCTCTGCTGCTATTGTTCATCTATCGCTTTTGTTTCTCTGTCGCTATTGTTTCTCTGACGCTATTGTTCGTTACTATTTTTAGTGACCTTATTGTCCTCAATGTACTTTGACAATGGAGCTCATTTAGCACAATGCAGCAAAGTAGTGCGTCGAGATACATTTGATCTGAACAATATGCCGTTCCTTCCCATCGGCGGCATCGTCGTCCAATGCAAAACATAAATAAACCGACAGAGGCCCAGATCTGATCATGTTACCATCGTCCTTATCCCGGAGTGTTAGCATCCGGACTCGAACACACTCTCCACCTTCAGCGAGTCCTGACGGCAAATTTTATTCAATCCATATTATATGATTCCCAAGTCATTCGAAGCACTCTGAGCTACGACCTCAACCTTAGACGCTCGTACAATACTTCACCTAGCAACTGCTTTTCACAAAATAAGTATCACGAGAGTTCGGAAAGAACATAAAGGAGGGAAAGCCCTTTCATACTAATGAAGTTAGTCGCCACTCACACTTCCCGGTACCTACAACGACAACGACATCAAACCCTTTTATAATATAAACGGGCACCATGGTGAAAGTCATCCCTTCGACATCGTATGAGCTCGGAAAAGCTCGACTTCAGATCGAGCAACTTGAAGACCTGAACTCGAAGCTCAAGTATCAGATAGCAATCTTGAAGGCTCGGTTGGCGATATTCGAGAAAGTCGACGCCGTTCCCTCCTTATCACCTACGCAAAGTGATAAATCGCAAGACACGACTAGAGGAGGGTTGAAACGCTATGAGCAGGAGACCACGGCGTCCCGAAATCGTTCGATGAGGCCTGAAACGTGCCCGCGGCCATGCCTCACGCAGCCCGTTATTTCCGTCGGGGACGGACGTTACGTCTACGACGACGGAGCACCCGTTAAGTTGGGCCCTACGATGGTTCAGAACTGGGATTTAACGCCGAGGTATCAGGCCCAGACTCGTGCAGCGGAGGGAAAAAGGAAGCCTTACGTTAACTCACCACGCAGGAGACCGAGAGACGTGCCATGTCGCAATAAAATGTCCAAAAGTAAGCCAAATGATACAGAAACCGTGGGAACCGAGGACTACGCGGCTACATCTGACAGCAACGACGGTGATGCGGAGTCATCAGATCCTAAATCACCGTCGGAGGATACAGCGTCACCAGAGCATGAAACGCTAATAGAGATCGAGTTATCATCTGAGCTTGAGCCGCCATCGGAGGACGAACCCCCATCAGAGGAACTGCCATGTAAGGGCCGGACGCTGGAGGAGCGCTCAGGACTCCGGGATAGCAGTTGGCTGTCTGGCCCTGCTCTCCATGTCCACATTCCGAGTAAGCCGGCATGTAGGCTGCTTCGTAAGGCTTTCTGCTTGGCCCAAGAATCCTTCTACCACGCCGCTCGGAAGCACTGGCGCCATACAAAAATTTGGTATGGGAATTTCACTCAAGGACCCCACGAAGTACTCTTTGGCTATTCGGAACTAGAGAGATGTATTGGGGAACGCTGGCAAGAGTATTCAATGGACTTCCTTGCTAATGGGGGTTTCTCTGCTTCCGATGTCGTGAGCGCTCTGTTCGACATGCCCATTGTACGTAACAAGGTTTGCCATTTCGGAGGCAGATTCAGTGATGACCTCAAGACGTACGATTCGGACTTGGCAACTTGTCAGAGGTTAGCCGTAACATTGAAGGACGAAAGGAGGGCGTTCAAGATCCGACGGTTAAGAGATCTGCTACGAGCAGAAGCGGAGACGGTCCTTGCAGAGATTGAATCTTTGCAAGACCTGGCTGCGTTACCATACGCGCGTCCCTGGAAGCGCCATCACGTAAAAGCATTCCGAGACTTGGAACTGTCGACGGACGAGGATGTGCCGGAGGCAATTGTGCGCGCAGCCGACACATGGAGCTGGAGGTTCTGGAGGTTTGAAGACTAGGAAATAGGCGACAATGTAGCGCAAATGTCGAGAATCAAATGATGGTGATATGAAGAAATACCTTTTCTTCCTCAAGCGTCATCAGCAACATTCTCAAGAGTTCGTTCCTCCTTCAGAAAGGCGACGACTCCATAGCCGTGCCAGAACCAGATCTCCATGTCTTGGCTCTTCGATGTCGTCCAGGCGCAGTGGTGGAACAGCGTAGACGCACAGCTCAGAAATGAAGCGGGCACAGGGCTTTCCCTTCGCCCATCCGCTCTTCGCCGAGGCTTCAGAAGGATTATAGGTACAGTTTGCGGCGTCAAGGTGATTTCATAGCCCTCATCGGCTCTTGGTCTCTGGGCCGGTGCCAGGACTAGCGAACTGCAAGCGTGGCAAGCCTGTCAGCCCGGTGATTGCCGCTGACGGCCGCGTGCCCCTTCACCCAGTGGAATTTCACGGGAATCTTACGGCATACGAGCCATATCACAGAATATAATGGGCTCCTAATAGATCGGTGGCTGTCTTGAAGTCAGCGTCGGTATAATTCGGGTCAGTCGAGAGATAGTCGGCTACGAATTCTTCGAGATACGGTCTAGCACCAGGGCCGGACAGCCAGTCCTCGGGTTTGGTGATGCTGATCAGCCCAAGAACCCAGCGAAGGTTCTCCAGCTTCACATCTAGTGTGAAAACGTCCTCGCAGCTCTGCCGTCCCTTGGTTAGTGAACAACTATCAAAACCGCTAGTTTTGGCAAACCTGACCTGGACATAATTTTCTCTGCTGACAATATGATGACTGACTTTCGGGGACAGCCAACCGAAGTGTGACTATCCGTATTTCGACAGGTTGGCTCTGATGAGAGCAACTCAGGGCAGTTTGTAATAGACTTGGTTCATGGGCAACCGGCCATAACTGAGGCCGAGGCTCCCAAACCTTGACTAGTAGGTGCCATAACACCAGCACTGTACCGGGTGCGTCCTAGAAATATTCACGAGCGCTGAATATCCTGACGTCATGGTCCTCAGTCGCCTGGCTTGATGTTGGGCCAACAAATGTACCCACATCTAATGTAACGGAAGTCACTTACGAACTATTATACCAGCGATGAAGATAAGAGTTGCGTATGCCCCCATATTCAAGGTTAATATGAGAAGTAGTAGCAATGCAGTATGTAACTGGTTCTTCATTGCTCTGCTTCACTGATGTTGCCAGCGGCATGGAAAAACTGAATGGTGCAACTATAGGACTTTGCCTCATACTGATCAGTTGCACACTTGGCCAGTTCTTGAAACAAAAGCCGTAATGACAATTCTGGTTCTGTATGACCTTTAGCGTGTGTTTAACCACATCCCTCATGGATTTGTAAGCTATAGCTGAGTTTCAATACCTCCCAGGTCGCCTAAACTTCACACAGGGCCGCTCCACGGTAGTTCATCGCCGGGGCTAGGACTATGCAGAACCATCTGGCTGTTCCCTCGAGTTCGTTCAACCTACGTCAAAAAGTTCACTTAGCCAGCATAGCTCACAAGCCACATAGCGCAGAAGTGATCTCCTGTGGCCATTTCTCGAATACTTATTGTACACGGAAACTGACAAGATTGAGCCTGACTGAGACTAGGGAGGGGAAGTCCACAGCCCGACCCCGGGCTTTGAATGGTGTAAATACGGAGATTGGAGCATGTATGTGAGGCCCATTACCAACAATTAAGTTAGGACTTAGCAAGGGCAAAAGGATGGAAAACACAAACAGATGGAAAACGCAAAAAGATGCAAAACATACAACACCAGGGATTCGCTGGTCGTCACCGACCCAACTACTAATCTGGCTCTACGCGGCTTGTCTAGGGGAGAGCGGACGGGATCCCGAATTTTCCGCGTGATATGGTCGTATGTGGGGGGAGTTGTTGTTATAGCAGCTTATAAGCGGTGTCTCTTCCTTACCTCCGCCCCCCTTTATGAAGACCAAGGACATCCTACCTCTTTGCAGGAGAACTCCATGCTGCTAGCATTATTACAAAACAAATGGGATATTGAACAAGCGCCACAATCCCCGTAATATATTAACACAGCTTTTCATTTGCGAACATCTGGTGGCGTCGGGGGTTTCAGGGGCTTAAAAAGGGGGCCAGCTGCGCCGTCAGGGGGCAGACCCACAAAAGTTAAGGGATGATAGAGTCGCCAATTGTGATGACTACGCCGTCAAGATTCACCAGATTACGAGGCTACATACGATGGCGAGTGGTAGAAACGGTCCAGATACAAGTGACGTAGCAGCCTCAGTCAGCAAGGCCGCTACCATGCGACACTGTCTGCCTTTAATGTTCGGTTCTTCATAGGCCCCAGCGCCGAACCGGGCAGCTCAGATAGCTTAGCACTGCTGCGACATGTCCGATTCAACTTATTCTCTCTGGTCATTTCGTTGAAGGCGATGACCTACTGCCGTTCCATGACCCCCTTATTTTCGCGGTTTCCCTCCGCCTTGGCAATATACATCATGGACTGGATGAGCACCGGGGACTCCGTCCTTGTCGAAGCAGCTCATTGGACAAAGTTACCAAAGTCTACAGGACCCTATGTCCGGACGCTAAGAGTCTTTGCTCCGTACAAGGCTATCTTGTACCTCCTTCGAGTGCTCAGAGAACAACTGGCGCGTGAGAGGAGTTTAGGGAACTCATCGGACGTCCTTAAACGGGTCAATTATACTGAGTAGCCGTAGCACCTCGTGGCCAAAACCAATTGGCGTTAGGTCGACTGAAGAACCGAATGACCAGGGCGACCCCGAATAGCCGGAGGTCTAGTCAAAATCTGGTCGCTTTTAAGTTAACACTAATGGAAGCTCCGAACATCTCGTTGAGTAAAAATGGCACGGTATGCATGCCATTGTTAGTGATGAGCTCCGTGCAAGGACTTCGATTAATAATTATCCAGCGGTTCACTCAGGGATAGCTAGAGCCTCTGTGACGATATTGACCTGACCTTGTACTGTAAATTAGTATACATGGTTCGTTATTACGGCTTAGGGCAAGTCTACTATCTTAAACGGGTATCTTCCATCAATTAGCTTTTTCCAGTTTTATATGAACCAGAACTTCAGTAGAGTAATCGCGTTAGACCTGATGTTAGAGGATATCTGGCAGGGATGCTAATATTCGGCCGATAGTCAGTATTTGAAACATCAAGTCAACGCGCAGCGCGTTATGCATAACTATATATTGATGGGCCGTCCTCTCTTGCTTGCGCCTTGACGAACCGGAGAGACACGGGATGCTTTAGTGCCTTGGTCGGCCATCCCTGTGACCGGTTATATGCGATTTTGATGGCCACTTACATAGCCCAATTCGGGGCACCTGTCAGAGACGGCGGATAATACATAATTAAAATACCCAATTGTTCGGCGTAGGCTCCGTTCTCACAGAACATGTGCTCTAAGCCATGATACAGACCTTCGCCGCACAGCTACCTTGGGTTGCTTACATATTGAGAAATTTGGCAGTTCTGTGCGTCGGAGCATTCTCCGTCAGACTCCGGGTCGGGGATCTCAAATGGTCGGACGAGTCGTCAGTTTTTGCTCTGCGCTCCGCTTTGCGGGACGCGTAAAGCGCCCACTTAATATGACCTCGTGCTGCGGCTCACAATAGCCGCGGGGCTAGCCGACATGGAGCTGCCGCGCAGATCCCTACCTTCACTTATGTATATGTATTGTCTTGATTCGGTGGAGGTTTGAGGTCCTCGCCGGTGACTTTCGGTATATGTACGTACGATACGGCGTCATCTCTGGATAATTATACATCAAAGGAGTGGTTGCCAACCTGCTTTGTCGCTCATCCGAACGGCGCTAGTGGCTAACCCTGTGGTCAGATTGCGGGTTTGTGGGGGGGGGGGATCAATCACACTAACTGCGAAAGTACAGTAAAGTGCTTGCTTGGCGCTACTGTTCTGGCGTCCGCCTCCTGCAGAATACAATGAAGGAAAAGTGAGGTGATACCGTGGATGTAGTCGTCGAATAGACCTCGCCTGTGCTACCCTGCGGAGCCGTAGTATGCGGTAAGGGTGGCCTTCGTAGCTTGGTCACCTAGCCAATCAGGTTCGCTAGAATCTGGACTGCATTGTCTGATCGCCACTTACGTAGTTTTATCGCTTCTTCCACTTTTGTCAGGACGGACTGGAGAGATGGCTTGGTCGTAGGAATGCCTGTTACGTGCCTTGCTGTCGACGTACGGCGACGATTTGAGTGGACGCGATAATTTGGAATTCCATTTCTGGGCTGCCAGAAGGGGAACCCCGATAACGTCACAACCGCACCCACCACGGATCGTTGGGTCTGGATTCCAAGCCGGGCTGAGCGTCTCGGCTCGCTCGGAACACGGACTTAGGAAGGCCAATATCGACGTTGAGTAGATACGACGGCAATAAGGGGGTTTTCTAGGCGTAGAACATGTGTAACACGATTATTTTATGGAATCCCTATTCCCCGAATCGGGTCCTGACATTTCAAATAAGCTCGCTACTAAGCCGCAAGGTTCTGATTACTATAACCCCTTTCCGTTATCCGTTGTCTGGACGTTCCGCCTTTCACAAGTGTGTATAACCAATGTGTCGACTCCAGGTGCTCACGACGTCAAATGCGGACAATAATCATGCAATAGCTGATCCAGGTGATGATGTTCTGTTAAGAGGTCTCCAGAACCAATGGACGTATGCAACGATTCGATGATCCTTCTTATAACCTCGTCAAGAGCTACACCCCCGCAGGATTATTGCAGGTTATGCTATGCTCTCCCCCGGTGCTGTGGCGGTAGGGTACGATTGGCTTACGGGCAACCTGTTGCTGCTCGTGTATTACCATATAATTTATTAAAAGTGATACATACATACACTATGCCTCTGCCCAGCAGCAACTAGTCCGAGCACGAATAGGCTAAGAGTTGGAAATCCGTAGGATTTCTGTCACGTGATGACCTTAATCGACATCAGCATGGTATTGGTTTAAGTATCTTATGCAATGATTCGGTGCATCGCAACATGACTCAATGCACCAACCAATCAAGCCAGCAAAGTTCTAGATATATGGGCTTGTATGCCACTAACTGCAATAATCCTCGTGAGGGTGTGTAGAGTCTGTACTGACGCGGCCGGAGTCTGAGCCACGCTGACGGGACACAACCATGTCAGATGAACAGTTCTTATCTTGATGCAGTCTCACGCTGCACGCTTGCTTCTGGACATCGCACAAGAGTAGCTTATCCCAATGCCTTACGTGGACTTCGTAGAATAGGTTGCGGAACTTGGATTAATTTATCATACGCTCGATAGATACCTGCTGTGCTTGGGTCCGGCGAGATATTTGACCTACTTATTGAATAGGTATTCCGGGCTGAAAACGACGAGTCGCATTCCGCTGGTGCTTCATTGCTGTTACGGCTGGTGGTGTCTCAGACGAGAAGGGATCCTGGGAGGGATCGAGGAGGTTCGGTTGTGCAGCCACTCGGTTACACTGCCACGCTCATGCGATCAAATCCCCGAACCCGAGTGAATAGGTATCGCACGAAAGCGCGTCCTGACTGGTATTTTTAGCGACTGCGAAGCGGCATCTTTAGAGGTCTAGGTGAACAGCGCCCCGTGCGCATGCATGCTTTGGTAACACTCGCCGTATAAGTGTAGCGAGAGGGCCCAGAAGGTTTGGATGACCCAGAAGCGTCGAAGCAATTAGAAAGTTCCCATTTCCCCTGGGCGCCTGTTCATTGATATTCGGGAACCGCGTCGTAAGTGGGATTGTGGCATATAACAACTGTGTGCTGCAGGGGCAAGTCAATATCGAGTTACTGCCATCCCGTACCTAGTCATTACAATGCGCTGGGTGCGACGGGGGCGGGATGTGCAGCAAAGGCCTGAAATATAACCCTGGAACAAGTGTTCGGCAATCTATTGATCTGCGACCCGCCTGACGGTTGGGGTTGTCTAAATCCAATTTATCCCGGAAAAAGAGTTTATGGGGTCTTCAACCCGGTCGAGTTAAAGTGCCTACTTATCCATGTATCTCGCAATAGATAGAATCTCGGAAGAGAGTCGAATAAGACTGTCTCTCTTCTTATAAATAATAGGGCTTATTTGTGGCGCGGCCTCATTACATGCGGCGGTGGTCTCGTCGACGGTTTCCTGGAGCTGCAATGCTGAGCGGATACTCCGGTTTCCGAGTTGCTCATCAGCTTGCTGTTACCACGGAAAGACAAACCTATTGGTGGACAGCGACGATCTCATCGGTTTCAGAGCAGGGACTATGAGCGCCTGCGTCGCTTGGTCTGTGGCCGCGTCATGTACATACGTGTTAGTGCTTATATCTGCGAAAGGGTTAGCTTAATTATGTCGTAAGAGCGACTTTAATATCCTAGTCGGGTATTTTCTATTAACTACTAGGTAGCCTTTTCGGGGTTTATAATTCAACACTTCAGTATAGCAATAACTTTAGAGCGGACACTAGGGGGAACTTGACAGGGATGTTACTATGTATTCGGCCTGATACTCACCAGGAAGTGCATAATTTAGTATGTAAGTGTATTCGGCAGGCTACATGCTTCTCGTTCGAGCATGAGTTCGTGCACAGACATTAAAATAAAACACGGCTTTGTAAGAGCTACACCAAGAATGGTATGAATGCGGCTCAGGGTTGGCTTTGGCTCGCCCAGTTGCACATCTCTTTCATTTCTTTTAAGGAGAGCGGGAGATAGGAGGTACTGAAGAGAATCTCGGGGGCAATCCGGGTTAATGAGTGAGTAGTAGAGATGCGAGGGCCAAGCCAAGCCCAGAAAAGCCCAGGCTGGCGTGGCTGGATGGTATGTAGGTAGGTACATAGTACTCGTTGTTGTTAGTGCGTGCCCAGTGACTTTGTTATACTCGTTTTCGTCACAATTCCAGCCATTATCGATTATCCTTCCCACGAGGTCACATACATGCATGTATGCATTCAATACTTATGCTTAGTACTGGGTAAGGATCTTAGTTAGGAGTACCTAGCCACCCTGCCTGCACCTACTACTGTACGCCCATATCTACCCAGCCACTCAAACAGCGCCGTTGCGACCGTAGGCACACTGGAAGGCTTTGGGTTGAAGGTGTCGTTTCCGGTTTTGCTGTCTTGTGGCCTCCTCGTCGCATCATGGATCCTGTTAATACTCGCTCTTTCTTACTGCACTGTTCTTGATTTTTCAATTCTATTGTTTCCAGTCTCCCTATTACCTGGTAGGTTGTGTTCCCGTCATTGAGGTCGCACATAACCATAACACCCCCAAAAGTGGCCCGCCCAGCCCAGCCCAGCCCGCTTCCAGTTCCAAGCGTTCCAGCTTTACTCCACCTCCACCTCCATCCTCGCTATCCGCCCATCCATCCCGTCAATTCAATTCCATCTCTTTTTCATCCATCAGCCTACCTGCGGTGTTCCGTACACAATCAACTCGGAATCGACTACACCGTTCCATATCGATCGTCTATCCACTTGACTGACCACATATTGCAGCTTTAATTACCGAGAAGTGGGTGCTGGACTTTTCAAGCGGTCGCCTTTGCGTCGGCCGCTTGCCACTTTGTATCACAAAAAGGAACGAGACGAGTTAAGTGTGATAGCACCCATAGATGGCATCTATTTTCTGGATTAGGTCGGTTCGCTATCCGTAGGGTTGATCCCCAAATCCGCCTTGTCCGTCAATCGATCATCGTGCAATTCCGGATCCTTTTTCCATGGTCTACGTAGTCGACTTCTTGCATCGTCCGATCCGAATCTGCCAGCCCATACGATCTTGACGCCAACCTAGTCTCCGTGCAATATGGGAGTATTGAAACAAGCCCTAGTCGATGGCGCTCATGCCGTCGTGCGTGCCGTCGAACACCATGTCCGTCAGACCGACAACCCAACAGGTTTCTCAGTCAGCGACATCGCATCCGCAACTGCGACAGCAGCTTCGAGCGCAGTAACTGCCATCGCTTCCAGTACATCGCTTCAACCGCCATTGACAGAATCGCCGTCTCCATCCCCATCACCGACACCGCCTTCGGAACCAGACAACGGAACCAGCTCCCCTCTGCTGTTCTTTGTTGCGCTGGGATTCGGTGTCGTTTTTACAAACCTATGGTGAGGATTGTGGAGCCCAAGTAACGTGTGCGTGGTTGTCAGAGTTTCCTAATGACGAATGCAGGATCATCGTTGGTGTTAAGTACTGCTTTCGATATAATGCGCGGAATCGGCATATGCGAGGGCTGGATGAGAATGGTGAACCCATTAACCTCGAAAATATGCCGGCGCGCCCGCACCGTCGGCGCCGTGAGAAGAAACTCATGACGATGGACGAGGTCAACGAGAAGTTCCCCATGGTCAAGTACAAGACGTGGGTCGCCGGGCGGGCTAGAGAAGGTTTGCCGACCGCCGGCGGCGTGTCGGCCCCCGCTAGTCGAGCCAACAGCGTACGGAGCGTCGAAGGTATTGTGCCAGAACTACCGTCCAAGGAACGAGACTCGACGGACGAGCTCCCTAACGCTAATGCCTCTCCCGCGCACGTCAATGGTAAGCCGGAAGACGGCTCCAAAAACTCCGACGGCACCTCCGGCACCGCCGCTGCCGACTGTGCTGAGAAGGCTAGCGCGGACCGCGAGGACGCACTGACTCAGACCCAGACGACTCAGACCGTTGGGAGCAGAGGGTTGAAGGACAATGACGGACACGCGAGCGACGATGAGGACGACGAGCACATCGATGCCGCATTGCCCCCCGAGTTGATGGGTACGGCGGGTGACACATGCGCGATATGCATCGACACTCTTGAGGACGACGACGATGTCCGTGGATTGACTTGTGGTCATGCCTTCCATGCCGTCTGCCTCGACCCCTGGCTCACTAACCGAAGGGCATGCTGCCCCCTCTGCAAAGCAGACTACTACACACCTAAGCCCAGACCGTCCGCGGTAGAGGGCGACCCCAATAACCCCACGGCTCACGGGGGTCGCGACCCATCACGAAACAGCGGCCGCATGAACATGCCCAGATCGCCCCAGCGGACATTAAACCCCTGGAACCGACCGCCTCGCTTATTGCTCGGAGGCGGACGCTTGGCCGGTGCACGCTTTATGGGATCGGATAACCGGCGGACTCACCGACCGCAGCGGCCACAGAGGAGAGGTACAAATGGGAGAGTTCCTGAGAATCGTCAACCCAGCGCGACCGAGACCTCTGGGTGGTTCTCAAGGTTCCGCGGTCGGTTTCCGCCCTTCCGAATGGACCAATTATTGCGAAGGGGTGCCCAGGATGGGCAAACCGCCGAAACTTCCCAACCCACCCGTAGCGGTAATGATACGAACACTACGCCGTCCCAATTGGAAGCTGGGATTAGGCCATCTACTATACCTGCTGCCTAGGCAGGTCTCTTGGCGGTACTTTGATGACCACGACTCGCTATAATCGCGGCAATATAAATACAACTTACATCAACAATGACGTCTACTGCATTCTATCGTGTATCATGGCATGGTCCTAATGAGCCATTATGTCGAATCGTTCAGCACAAAAGCCATTCCGTTGCGATACCATCTACGAATCGCTTGAAGTAAGCCGCTCGTTCGGGTCGGAGCAATTTTATATATTTTTTCCTTTTGAGGGAATGTCACAGCAGGAACAGTTGAATGGGTTGACGGCGGCTCTGAACAAGGAGCATCATATCGCGAGGAGTCTGCCTCGCCGGGTATGGAGTTATCAATTTATCTGTTTGCCATCGCAAGTCGGTCATGTTTTATTTTCGGACGCAGGTAGAGGTCAAATGCATGGCGAGGGAATGGGGGGTGTTCAGGTATTCTCGGCAAATAGTTTAGGAGCGGAGTCCCGGTTCTGCACGGCGGACTCCCGCGCACATAGGTAGCAGAATGGAAGATTATATATGACAATGGGCCACCGTACACATAGTCGACATGCGGTATCGCAGCAGAAAGGGCTTGCAGAGTGCGATACTTTAGGCGAGCAATGCCGTCCCACGTACATATCTACTTAGGTAGATAGGAGGTTACGTAGCCCACAACAGGAACGGGGAGCGCCAGCATTTCACAGATACTTCCCCTTGGAGAACCTGCCGCCGAAGTCGGCGGCCTTGTTGAGCAGCTCCCGTCGCTGCGCCGTGCCGATGCGCCCCCCGAGCTTCATGTCCTTCTCCCTGTCGAAGGCGTGCTTGCTCGGGTCGTCGTCCTCCTCCTCGATTTTGCTGCCCCGCCCGCCCTTCGCCAGCTGGTGCTCGTCGTAGAGGCTGCGGCCCCGCGTCGACTCCGTGTATTCACGTATACGCTTCTTGTCTTCCGTCTTCGGCCCGGCGACCGCTGCACCACCGCCGCCCACGCTTGGGCCTTGCATCCGTTGCTGCGGACCACCACCGTCGCCCCGCCCCAGCACCGCGTTCTCCAGCCGCCGCCGCTTCTCCTCGGGCGTCTCCGTCCAGATGCTGCTGATTTCGGCCCCACCGCCTGCCGCCGAGGGACCACCACTACCGGCAGCGCCGCCCGCGCGCGGCCCCGACGCGAATTTCCGGTTCTTCAGCTTCGTCGGGTCCGGCGCCCGGTACGCGCCCCCGGACGTGGGCGGCGCCAGCATCCAGTCGTCGCGCCGCGGGGCCCCCGCAGACGCGGCGTCAAGCGCCGCCGAGGCCGTCGCGAGGCGCTCTGCCTGCCGGTGGCGCTGTTGGTGCGAGGTCGAGGTGGGCAGCGCCGGGCCGTAGTCGTCGTCGTCGTCGTCGGACTCGTCGGACTCGGAACCTGAATCTTCTATTGGGGCGGATGGCGGATCCGTGGGCATCTCGGACGGGGGCCCGGGAGGTGGTGCCGGGCCGTGGATCCGCTTTGTCGTGCCTGCCGTGGTTGGAGCCGGCGCTGAGGGACCTATAGCGGCGGATGGGCTGAGCGGTGGTGGTTTTGCTGGCGCGGGACCCACGGCTTCGTCATCGTCATCGGCGTCACTGTCCAGCGCGATCTCGTCTGCGTTTGCTGCAGCGATCGACGCCGGAAGCGTGGGCCCGATGGACGGCCTGGGTTTTGGTTCTGGTCCAGGCGCCGGTTGTGGTGCTGCCGACGGACCAAACTCGTCATCGTCGTCGTTGTCGCTCTCGTAGCCCAGGGACACCTCGTTTTCGTTTCTGACGCGCGCGTCCCCCGTCGCATGGACTTTAGCTGGGGGAGAGCCGGGCGCGGCGTCGTCGTCCTCCGAGTCGCGCTTGCGTTTTGTGAGATGTGGAGGCAGTTGTGGCCCTATTGATGCCATTTGTATGGTTTCTTAATGATTTGTGACTTCTTCGCCTCCGAGAGAGGATGCGCGCGGCTCGTAGGTTTGTACTGATGATTTTGATATCAGGGGGTCAATGATGTTAATGTAGTAATAAGTAAAAAAGCTGTTGCCTCAGTTCCGTACCTCTGTATATGTACCGTATGTACCGTATGTACCGTATGTACCGTATGTACCGTATGTACCGTATGTACCGTATGTACCGTATGTATTTAAAGTGCACCGAGCCAATGACGATATATGTCGTAGTGTGCTCGGCCAATCGACGGTTGCGATAAATCTTGGGCTAGTGGAGACCATCAGGGAGCTATGGGATCATTAGCATGCCCTGGGTCAGCGATGATTGGCTATCAATGCGAAGCTGAGAGTGGGTCTGATTTGTAGTGCAGTACAGTAACTAAACTACTAACTGCAGCTGCGACAAGGCAGAAAGAAAGAGCGAGCCTTGGATGATATTCTATCCAACTGTCTAACATAACAGCCCTCAAGCTCTTTAATTTACATACTGACGACCTTACGACTTACGAATGTCGCATTAAGACTGTTTCGGACTCCATAGTACATCTGCCCACCCTCTTGAGCACCATAACGCTACGTCTTCCCGTTGCACCCACCTTTCTCCGGCGTGCATATACTATACAATAGATAGCTCGATTGCCTTGCTCCGATCACCTACCAAAGCGGCGCTGTCAAAAGCTAGCCATGTTTCTGATGCACCCAGTCCGATGAGCATACCTTCTCCGGCGAGAGACATGGGGCTGCCGATATGGATGACGACCACTTAGAACTCTCTGCGGATGGAGACCGTCCACCGAGTGCGAGCGGCCAAGAGATGGTCGAGGCAGAGCGGGAACCGGAGCTGGAACAGGAGCAGGGCCATATAGCGGAGATCCTCGAGGAGGAGCGACAAGAGGAGGCGGAATCTGCCCCTCCTGCGAACAACCCCCTTAGCAACCGCTACCGTCAGCTACTACGAGATGCTGACGATGTCTTCGAGGACGGGTCAAGCGAAGGCTTGCCCAGGAGGGTTGGAAGTCCAATTGGCTCCCTACAATCCGTGCCCGACGATTCCCCCTCAGTACAAGTAGGCGCAAACATTCCTGGCTGTCTTGATCCTGTCTGATCCGCTGTTCTCAGGGTTCCATGCTGTCCTCTCCGGGTAGCAGCCTTCTCCCCTCGTTAGCCTCGCGACCTGGTCTGGGCAGTCCGACTCCCTCCTTTAGACCCTTCGACCAACGATTTCAGTCCCGAATATCTTCACCTTCTAACCTTAGTCCGCGCCCCTCTTCGCCTGCATTTCTCACGGGTCACAGTAGGAACCTGTCCCTGAGTAGCCACCTCTTATCCGATTCTGGCGAGGCCGAAACCGTCTCGCCCCCGTGGGAAGTTGTACGATGGACGAAACTCAATAAGTTAAACGGCCAGGCGTTTTCCGAGGCGGGGAAGCGCAACTTCGGGTCGCCCACGTGCGTAGCTGTTACGGCCTCGATTGTTTTGGGCACTTCCAAAGGCATAATCTTAGTGTTTGATTACAACCAAAACGTGAAGCTGATCATCGGACCGGGAACTAGAGGTGAGTTCAAGTATATCGTATGCGCCATGACGTTAATATGTATTGACACATTTAGCCGTCGAGTGCGGAGCTATCACCGCCATCGCTATTTCAGCCGACCATACGACGATAGCTGGCGGTCATGAGAACGGGAGCATTTTCACTTGGGATACCAGTCGAGCTTCTCGGCCGTTTTTGTCCATTCCACATCTTGATCCCTCTCAGTTACAAAACCGGACAATGGATGGTCACTTGCCTAAAGTGCCCGTAACGCACCTGGGGTTCCTTGGGACGAGGCATACTGCATTGGTCTCCGCGGATGCTCGCGGCATGGCCTTTTCTCATCTGGCAACTCGCGGTACGGGTGCACTCGGAAGGACTGTTAAGACGACGCGGATACTCGGACGTTATCCAGATACGCCCGCACCGACAGGCAAGCCGCTGAAACCTAGTACCGTACTCGCTTTTTCTCCATTGCCGTTAGGGAATGTCGAACGTGCGACGGACACCATGGGTCTCACTGCGATGCTGACGCCTTATCTTCTCGTCATCGTTTCGACCACCCCGGTGGCTCAGACACAGCACAAATCTGCAAGACCAAAGGACGTTGCACCACACAGCGCTATGAGCGGCTGCCTGGCATGGTTTCCTGCGGTAAAGCTGAAGGTGCCCGACCCGACCACCGGCGGTGTCACTTCCAAGGCGAAACTCGTCTACTGCTGGTCGAATGTCCTGACGGTCCTGGATGTCGAGGAGATACCCTCGGGAGACAAGGACAAGCCGCCGGCCTTGAGATTTAAGGCTCGGAGCCGATGGAAATGCGAGGAGGCAATCGTGGCTGTCCAATGGCTTAGCCGCTCCGTCTTGACAGTCCTCACCATCACACAAAGACTAATTGTCTTAGAGGACCGCTCGATGAGGATGACTGAGGCGTTCGATCTCATACACAAACATATATATCACGTAGACCTCTTTTCAAATCAGCTCCACGCTCTAGTTGAGCAACTCGACGAGGAAGATACGTCAATGCATGGCGTTGTCGCAGATGCCTTTTATATGAGCTTCAAAGCGTATAAAGGCCGTATCTTCTTGCTCGGTTTCAACGATGTCTCGATTGGTACTCTCTCAAACTGGGCCGATCGACTGATAGCGTTGATGGAGAACGGCGATTATGTCGGTGCCATCCAGCTCGCGACGTCATATTACACGGGCGACGCAGATAAGCTCACGGTGGGGCTACCAGAAGACGCCGAGTTGAGGCACCAGATGGTACGCGACAAGCTCATGGAGATCATGAGCGCATCTCTCAAATATGCCTTTAGTCAGCGGCAGAAAGGCAGGACCGCAGTGGATGACCATCATTTACGTGAGCTGGCAGAGACGTGCTTTGTCGCCTGCCAGAGTGTAGGGGACACCGACTTCTTATTTGACGAGATGTACGAACGGTTTGAAGAAAGTGCCGTGGAAGGCATTTTCTTGGAAACGTTGGAACCGTATATCCTGGCGAAGACGATCTCATCAGTGCCGCCAACAGCCGTCAAAGCCATGGCCACTCATTATGTTGCCAAAGGCTGGGAGAGTCGTTTAGAAGAGATGGTCTGCCACATGGATACGGCAACTCTCGACATAGACCAGATTACTCTGTTGTGCAAGCAATACGGTCTCTACGATGCTCTGATATATGTCTGGAATCAAGCGATTCATGATTACATCACGCCGCTCATCGACCTCCTTACTCTCCTTATCCCAATCACTCAGGGCGGAGACTTTGCGTCGTCGGAAGCCTTGATGAACGAAAATATGCTCGGAGTCAATGCCCTGAAGATGTTCCCATATCTATCCTACACACTAACCGGAAGGATATATCCGACTGGAGAGCACATGGACGACACCCTAGCCTCACAAGCGAAGGCCGAAATATATTGGTTCCTGTTCTCCGGCCAGAGTATCACTTGGCCCAAGGGCAGCGGTAAGACGTTCCTTACGCGCCCAGGAGAGACTCACGAGCCGTCGTTCCCGTACCTTCGGATGATACTCAAATTCGATGCGCCCAGCTTCTTGAGTGCGCTCAATGAAGCCTTTGAGGACTCGTTCCTCAACGAGGCGCAAGAGAAGCACCTGAACGGTGGTACAGGTAGAGACCTGCCCGAAGAACAGACCTTTGGGTTGACGGTTGACCGCCAATATGTGGTATCTATCTTGTTGGAGATCATGAATCCGTCTGACTTTGCCCCCGAGGACACCATATATCTGGATATGTTTATCGCCCGCAATCTTCCCAAATTCCCACAGTACCTTCTCATCCCGGGGTCCACCCTAAACAAGGTCGTGACCGGACTCTGTAACTATCCGGGGGCCGATCTAGCAGAGGATGCTCAGTTGAGCGCAGAATATCTACTCTCAGTGTACCACCCGCCTGATCTATCGCCGATGATACCTCTGTTCAAGCAGGCCGGCTTCTATCGAATCCTCAAGCGCATATACAGGAATGAGAAACAATATGGGAAGCTGATACAGACCTATTTCGAGGACCCCGAGGATCAGGAAGAGATCTTCGACTGCATCGCCGACTGTCTGAGAGCACAGGCTGGACCCACCAAAAGGCAAATTCAAGATGTCCATGATGTGCTAAAACAACATCCAAACGCCCTAGTCGAACTGGATCCAGTTCGCGCTGCACAAACCCTCGGTAGATATGCCCCGGAATTGCATCGATTCGTTTTAGACTCTCTGGATGGACAGTCGGAGTTACAATACCTTTACCTGAAGACCCTACTAGAGCCCGAACAGGAGACATCAGATATCCAATCAAGTAACCTCGACCGGGATTTCATCGAGCAATACCTGCAACTGATGTGTCGGCATAATCCTTCACATGTTTCTGATTATATCGGGACTGTTCAAGCCACAAACTTGAGGCTCGACAAGTTGCTGCCGACAATGGAAGATACTGGTGTTATCGACGCTGCCGTCATCCTAATGGCACGTGAAGGGCAGGTGCAGGATGCCATGCATCGACTGACTAGATACATGGACACCTTAGAGTCTGCTCTTCAGGGTCTAGTTTCGAGCACGGGCGAAGGCAACGACGGGGTAGATGTTGAAGACGCTGCTGAGGATCTCCTCAAAGGTTTACAGAAATATACGCATGTCGGAATCTGGCTGTGCCAGGGCCAGATGAAGACAGCTAAAAAGCCCAACTCAGTTCAGCAAAGGCAAAAGCCACCTACTCCGACCGAACTCACCCCTGAAGAGAATCTATGGCTTGACTTGATTGATACGACGGTCCAAATCACTCGTCGGCTGTCGTCGGTAGTCGCCTCAGCGAGCAGTGACGAGCTTCCAGGCGACAAGCCATCGTCGGCTAAGGTACTAGATAGCGAAAAGCTTGTCGGGCTCCTGCGCTCACTCGTCCAACACACGTTCACGGCGCTTCTGACCATCACCTCCACCTCCACACAGGGAATCGACCAGTCCAGCAACCGCCTCATCGCCAGCTCGGACGGCAGCGCGACGTTCCTCCGCATCCTGCGCGCGTTCCTGGCCCGTGCGGCGACCACGTCGCCCAGCCTCGCGGACCTGCGCGCCGTGCTCACGTCCATCTTCGCCGCCTACGCGTACGAGGAGTCGATCCTCAATCTGTCGAACCGCCTCCTCGAACAGCAGCTCTTCGCCGACGTCCGGCAGGCCTACGAGCTCCGCCAGCGCGGCTGGCGGCCCCGTGGCTCCACCTGCGAGGCCTGCGGCCGTCGCGTCTGGGGCCCCGGCGTCGCCGGCAACGTCTTCGAGGCCTGGGAGGAGAGGCAGGCCGAGGAGGCCCGGAGGCGCGGCGAGCGGAAGGCCGCCCTGGCCGCCGCCGCCGCCGCCGCCACCGCGCGCGGGGACGAGGCGGAATCCGCTGGTGAGGGGAAGGGCAAAGGGAAAGGGAAAGACAAAGCCGCTAATACCGGTGGGGTTGTGAGCGAACCTGCCACCCGGCCAGCAGAGGACGCCGCCCGGACCCCGGCGAGCGGTGGCGGCCTGACGAGGGGGAGGGATAGCCGGCAGCAGCAGCCGCTTGGCCCCCTCGTCGTCTTCGCCTGCCGACACATCTACCACAAGAGCTGCCTCGACAGCCTTCAGGAGGCGGGAGGTGCGGAGAGTCGGGTGGCGCACAGGCGGGTTGACGAATACGGGCGGGAGACGGCGATGGCGTATCGGTGTCCCATCGATGCATAAATGATGGATCATGGATGGGTGATAGGTAGATAAAATTATAGGCGGGTGCGGACTATATTGAAGACTTCTTTGTTGGCTCTGTATCGCCTGAGAGATTCCTAGTTGTGATGATTATTTGACTAGCCGACGCCGTGAGCGGTTATGTCGGAACCTGGGGGTTGTGCTCGGCGGGGTGTATTTAAATGCGTATGTATATAATATGTTCATACATAGCGAGGTGGACGATCGGAATGTGACTCGTGTTAGTTTACTGTCCAGACGGACGGACCCGGGCTGCTAGATATATCTGGTGGTGAGTTATTATATCAGCTTCATGGTGTTGCGCTACTCCGCTTATATCGCTGGTGTTGAGACATTTATCTGGGCTTAAAATCAACTACCAACATGACGGAAGGTTACGTGGGATTTAGCTCGCAGTCTATTCATTGATTCCGTGTTACGGTGCCTTTGTACATGTTGTATGCAGAAAGGATTCAAGACTAAAGGTTTCCGACGCCAAAACGGCCCCTGGCGCGCAGAAACGCATTCACCCCCCCCGAGACTAGGCTGCCCCCCCTGGGAGGACAGACGGATCCGCGGGACAAGCCGTTAAGTGAGCCTGTTTCAAGAGTCATTCATATCCGTGAAGCGGTTAAGGCAATGTCGTATGCTGCCGGACGGCCGGCCCGGGGCATATCTACCTAGTGCGGAATAAGTGGAACACCCGACCCAGAGCTCCCGGAGGCGCAGGCAGCCAAAGGCAGCTTTATGCCACACCATTTAGCCATTGGACCTACGAGAGATCGTCTTCTTGATATCTGGATCGGTAGCACTTCCGCTTCGATTTTAAAGAGGTAAACCGTATTACCACCGCGGAAAACTGGTGGATGTAGACAGCACCCCGCTCCCTAGCGCGCTGATATCGGTCTATCGGATATCGTCATTGATGAGAGTGGATAGGTCAGGCCATAAAGTTGGCGTGAAGCAGCGCCAATCCCTATGCGAGTAGGAGGCTCCGAGGCCGTGCAATCTCTAAGTTCGAATGTCTTGCCGAGAACCAGGTTTGATATGTGAATGATGTGCTGAATGAAATATCATGCCACCGACCTATTCCCATTAAATCTCAAACGCCTCGTCAACCTCATCCCAGCGGTATGTTCTGGATTCCTTCTTCCTATTTTCTCTCGGGCCCTCGTAGTGGGGGCTGGGGGCACCCGGGTCATACGCTCGGGACATGTGGTTGTAGACCGTGATATCTCTATCTTTACGGTCATCGTGTCGGCGGACGGACGATTCTCTGTAGACCGCTACGGAAGATACGTTAGCTATACGCACACAAGCAGGCCGCGTCACTCGCTTACATGTAATGTCCTTTGAGTTCCGTCCTGAGCGGATGGCTGAGCGGATGGCCGAACTCCTACTCGTATCATAACCAGAGTCGCAAGCGTAAGCATCAGCTGGAGCTTTTGGCGGACCATAAATAACTTCGGGAAATCTGGCCGAGCTCGGGATCGTGACATGTACGGTGCTTCTGTCGTCACCTCGGGCTTCTACGGTCTTAGTCGTGGACGTTGTCTCCCCTAGAGACGGGTTCGGCAATAGCGCCGATGCTGTGGATCGATCGAAACTTGCGTCGGCCATTTTCAGCATCATAACGCTCGCTATGTCCACCACGGATGCCAATTCTACCGACGTCACGCTAAGGCAATTCTTGATGTCTCGGAAGGTCTCGTCAAGTGGCATGATGTAGCCGCCACCGAAGACATCTGTAGCAACAACGTGACCATACACCTGAAGAGTTCTTTCGTTTACCACCCACGACCCTGAGTCGCCATCGACGATTCCTGTTCTAACCTTAGTCCCCCAATCAAACACGGGTCAGAGTTCGATGCCTTACGCTTATTGTCCTCGAGATTCACCACCAGCGAGTTGACAAACTTCCTGCCAGGGTGTAGAAGGAGTCTCGACGGCAGAGCCGAGATATGGCCTTTCTTAGGCCCTTCCGAACCACTGATGACAACGACGGATTTCTTGATACCAATGTAGTCGGAGAGTGGTGGAGGCATGACCAGGTCTCCAGATGTCGAGACGACAGCATGCGAGCCTTCGTCCTTGGTCCTCGATCTTGGTCGGAGTCGATTTGGCTTGTAGTTGGTCATTTCGACCAAAGCCCAGTCAAAATTCTCCCCAGAAATCCATTTTCTATCCTTTCCATCGCCACGGGATACTTGGGGGCTTTCTTTCGAAATGTTTCCCAAGTTTCCAAGTTCTAGTGATGACCACGATGCCGAGCTGTCGTCCTGGAACGCTAGTGCCTTCTCTGGCTCGTCGGAAAGTTCGACATCTTCCAGGGTTTCCGGGATCTCCTCGACGGAGCCATCTGTATCCGAATCTGACTCTGAGTCAGAAATAGACAGGTCGTCAGAATGTGCAACCGTATCAGTCCCGGACTGAATGGACAAATCGTCGTCTGTGTCTTCAACAACATGACCCGCCGTGAGGCCGTACAGCTTAAAACCCCCGTTTTTGGATACAGCTTTGACGATGCCACCAAATGTGGCTCGCTTTTCGACACCAGACGGTTGGCGGACGATGATGGGCGCACCACAGTATGTGTCAGAGGTAAATCCGAGGTTGCCATTGATGAGCGGAACAAGGACGTCGAAGTCGTCGTCGCCTCCCTTTGATTCTGGCGGGCGGCCATAGACGAGTACTTCAAAAGACGGCATGGTCTCATCCCCGGGCTGGCAGAGTGCCCGGACGGATGGCTTATCAAAGAATTTCCGCACGCGTTTACACAGGTCCTCCGGGGCTAAAACAACGATATACGGCTTTGCTTCGCTTTCTGACGTGCCAAGAACCATGAGCCTTATAGCCATAGATCGGTATTTGCTTGGAAACTTGCAGACATATTTGAGTAATGGTTTTTCGATCTGCGACTGGATGTGGCTGAAGCGAGAGATCGTGTCATCGTCCACATGCTTGTCAAACTCAGCGAGGCTCTGGGCAGGGCCGGTTTCAGATGATATCGGCCGAACTTGGTTGACGGTCCTATGGACGGCGTTGGATGGGCTCCGGCTCGATTGCTGAGAATTCGAATTCCTGGCGGGCGTCCGCGACTGTGTGAAGTATCCCGAGTCCCTTCGAGAATCTGAATCGCTGGCTCTGACTAGCGATTTTCGCGATTCCTGTGAGGTTGTGGGCCTCGATATGGGATTGGCGATGGTCCTGGTTGCCATCGTGGATTCGTTGCGAGCAGACTTCTCAAGAAGAAGTTCGTTTGAAAGGTAGAATAGTCAATGCAACGGCTTGTAGACTTTTGAAGAGATGAGGGGTTTCCAAATTGTCGGTTATATCGCAATTGCTGGGCAGGGCTGACACCACCCCTGAATGCCATGGCCCCCAAATTAGCCCAGCTTCGCATGATCTTTTTTTTGGGGCTGCAAGAACGCCTCGCCTGCCTCACTTATCATGATCCCGGTCACTCTGTTCGCAAAATGTTCGACTGTCTCTTCTATGTTCTCGTAGCCTGCGAATATCGACCATGATCGGTTCCCTACAGCGGCCGTATCCCCTCCAAGGCGTAAATGAGGGTCACTTGAAGAAGCTATGCCAGGTGCTTTGGGACTGGGAACTGTGCGAAACCTGTCAAAATGGCCAACCTTGCCGAGGTCCAAAATGTCCGTGGAGACGATCCTCGAGGCTCGAAACCTTCTTTGACTTTTACAAGGAGGTCACTTCTTCATATGTTCCAGAACTCTTATTCGGCAGCCAGCCTGCTCTTCGCTCCCACGATGATGTTTGTGACATAATCAGGCTCCTCAAAAGTCAACAAGATGCTACCCGCTCTCAATTAACGGATCAATACTTCTCCCGACGTGCAAAGGACTCGGAGCTACCTCCCATCGCCGATCAACACCGTGCGTTCAATATTGCAGTCAAGATAATGTCAATGGTAACATGTTCTGCGGAGAATCAACCTTCCGGGTTACTTGAGCTCGGAACCCAGCCCTTACCATGGCATGATGACACCAGCTTCGAGAGTTTCATCGCCAGGGCTTTCCCAAGAGTAGATATAGGCGACCTCGAGATAAAAGATCATTCGGGCAAAACCACAGACGTCAAATGTGCCATAACGGCAAGGCGGCTGAAGAAGATTGCCGCTTTGTCATTTCGGGGGACTGATGATCTGAGAAACCATCTCAGGCTCGACGCGCGAAGCGGAGTGGTCGAGATATATCATTATACGAGTGTGCTGAAGGAACATCTGATGGCTTCGCAGTCGCAACAGAGCTTTGTGTATGTGACACAACTCTCCATACTCTTTAGACAGGAGTAGCCAGCTAGCTGACAAGTCGAGCCAGTGCAAATATACCGAATCAAATTTGTATCGAGGCTCTGCACTCACTGCAGATGATTCTATTTCCGTTCGATTCTGACTCGGAGCTCATTCTACGCAGCTTAGTATCAAAGGAGTCTTTTGATCCAGACTGCATTCGCTATGACTTTGCCGCATACGGAGAAGACAATATCTGCTACAGTTACTTTGGCTCGAGACTAATGGAGCTCTACGAGGAAGTCGAAAACCCCACTCCGCGAGGCTTTGTAGAGAGGTGGTTCGAGCGCAAGAGTGGCGCTCGCTATGCCATGATGGCTACCCTTGTCGGTGTCCTAATGGCCGTCATCTTAGGCATGCTGTCACTTGCTGTTGGAATATTCCAGGCCTGGGTCGCTTACGAAGCATGGAAACATCCGGTGACTCCTGGCGTCGGAAGTTGAATATGTATCCTACTAGAAGTCATCGATTTAGGGTTCCGTAGCCTGCTCCCAAATCATGCTAAATGCGTTCAAGATGGCATGTGCTTAGGCAATGCATCCTTGTCTTGAATCCAGGTATGGGGTACAACGACCCGGACAGGGTCACAAAGATATCCGCTTTCCAGTCTGGATGGCCTGGCATCGATTTGCCCTCCCTCTTTCACTAGCGCAACAGCTCCGCTAGATCTGCCTCGATGGCGTGACACGGTTGAAGGTTATTGGGGACCGGCAAGCAGAACCTCGAGGTAAGGGGCAATGGGATATGCCCGCCTCTAGCATCCTGCAGCCATCGCGATAACGATTAAGGAGCAAAGGACTCTGAGACCTGGTGTCGCATCCCCACCAGAAACTGACCGGACTTCTCCATCGTACCCCTTAAGGCACGCTGCGTTCCGCCGTCCTAAGGTAAAATCTAATGAGTCAAGGCAAAAAGATGGTACAAGAAGTAGATTCGACATGGTTTATCCCTCAGCGACTAGCGCTATTGGCTTACAGCAGGGCCAGGGGGTTAGGTGGCATGATCGACAGTGGTAAGGAAGGAGGAATTGACCAGTTCCAGAATGGAGGGCAGTGCCAGACCTAGCTACACTAGCTAGGCTGTGGCTTAATTAGGGCAGCTACTAGTGGAGATTGCGTTTTGCGTCACCAGGACAGCTTTCTCTCTGTTACAGTTGTTTGTATGTGTATTTAAGGAGGCTTCGCTACTCTCTCTTTTTAGCTAGGACCCTCTTAGAGGTCAACATGATAATACCTTCAGCAGCCGTATATGCTTCAGTGTGTGATGTCAGAGCCTCATAGGCAGGAAGCTAAACAAATCAACATAGCGTCTCTAACCATGGGCAGGTGCGAGGATGGGAGTTGTTATTGTTGTTGTAGTATTTAACGCCGGGGGGAATGCTACGTAGCAGCTATCCTCGTAGCCTCCCGTAGGGTATCTAGGGCGTGCTCGGCTAAGTAATTTTTACGCATATATATAATAATATAACTAACCCATTTAGTAAATTACCGTTACCTAATTTATCCGGAATTCGTAAAACGTATATTTGTGGGCCAAAGTGTTGCAATTATTCAGACTGGGAGGGCTCTCGGTTGCTGTCTGTTTCTTTCCTACAACTTGGGGGTGAGGGAGCCCATATGGCCTTCAGCTCCTTTGTCCTTGCGATCCTGGGCCACAGATCAAAGTCCTTTTAAAGTCCTTTCAACAAATTACATCTGCCGACAATATTATTATTATATCTCCTTATTGGTCGGTAGCTTATATGTTGTGACGGCCTTTTATTTCGTTATAAATAATCCGTTATCTTTTTAACGCTGTACTTTTAAAAATTCGTTTAAGTATTATTTTCCTTCCCGGTAGGGCTATACCCGTTATAATTAAGATCCATTCCGTACTTACCAACTTTACCGAGTGTACCGCCGAAGCGGTAGCCCACGAACAGATCTAGGGACTCCTAACCCTAATCATTTGTTACAGAAAGGGGTAGCCTCGTTAGTTATGAAGGCTCGAAGTTATATATAGCATTGCTCAGATGCGGCTTGCAAGTCAAATCCTCATATGATTGATTTACTTCCCGGTATGCCCGCAACGGTCTCCTACGCCGGCGGCCTCACCAAGTCTGACGACGATATCGGACATGTGGGGCTCGGATGCGGCATGAACGGCCCCGGGTCGGGCACCGGAGCGGAGCCCCTCGATCGGAACCGGCGCCGTACGTGGCCCCACGATATACCCGGACCGACTTAACGTATGCTAAATGGCGCTTGTTTGGGTGCCGTCAGAAGACACCACCGGTCAGACCTCGAACGAGAGGCATTTTGTTCACCACCTACGTACCCCTAAGCACGCATATATCACCATAATCTACAGTACCTCGTATGAAGTACGCAATTTATTCCGTCGTTTAGATGGTAGGGCAGCGGACCCGCGGCTTAGGCCTTCGCAATGAACATGTGTACGTGTGCTACGATGACCCCTGGCTGCTGTAGATTAGCAGCCTCTACGTCAGATAGTTGAGTTCCTATCTCTATAGAAGCCTGTGGACAAAAACTACACATTCACTGAGATGTCGTGATTGGTAGGATCGCTAAGCCGCAGTATTTTTGGATATGGATTCTTAAAGCCTTTCGCTTTGCTCTCGGAGGTTGTGTGTATGAACAATTTGCAAACGCTTAAGATTGCACAATTATCCCCACTGGAATCCAGAAAGCAACGGTAAAGTCATAGGCTGCGTCATCTGTCCGGTCAGCCAAGCATGTGTGTTCCCGTGAGGCTTTCCTGGCAAATCGCATGCACTTGAATGCAGGATATCCATCCACGTCCTTCGAGGCAACCGGCTATTCCGGGAAATCTCGTCATTTAACTACATATAAGCGACTGCTCATCCCGGAACGCCTTGCCTGGACATCGAGCCTTTGAAACCTCCCTACCCCTTTACGCCGTTAACTCCAGATATTCCTCCCGTCCCAATGCCAGTGCAAGTATTCCCTTTCTGTGCAGGCCTCACAATATGATCTCTTTCGCATCCTTCATGAGCCCTTCGCTGGGGCAATATGGACACTTGTACCTGCTTCCCTTGGCAAGCTTCTGCAGGCTCTCCCGAGCAAGCACGTGCCCGCACGGTAGGATCACGGGCGGGTTCGCTTCCGTCGTCTGCTCCTTGCTCACGGGGCAGACGAAAATAGAGTGGTACATCATGCTCTTCGGCAGGGGGGTCTCGAATGCTAGTTCGTTGGCCGTCGTCCATTCCGTACCTTTCGCCTTCATCATGGTCGTATACTTGATGAGCTGAGGAAGCGCCAGCGTGCCGGCTGTGGCGGCGACGTAGAGAGGCGATTCTGCCGACAGACCCAGCAGCGAACAGAACTCGCGCGTAAATGACGCCGCTACCTCCTCGAACGCTTGTGTAATATCGAAGATAGAATGGTACGGGGACATCCCCAGGTTCGAAGAGTAGAGCAAGGCACAACTCAGTTTCTGGATCTCCTTGAGGTGCCGGTGCTGGAAGCGGCCGAAGTTCTCCTTGCCGTATTGCAATGCCCCTAGTACGCCATTGCGGGAATTGTCAGGCAGGCCGTTAAACGATGGTCCTTTAAAGAGCCATATGTACTGCAGTTTGCAGAGTTCAAACTCAAGGTTCGAGCCTCGAGCCTCAAGCTCGGCACAGTTAGTCCTAGCCCACGTAATAGCAGGAAGTAGGTCGCGGTTTTTCAGAGAAGAGAGGATCGAGTACATCTCGGCGAAGGCGGTTTGGAGGGCCTGTGACTGCCACGCATTCAGATCGGTGGGGATGTCGGCATCGGTAATGATCTCATCGGTAGGGGTAACGGATCGAGACAAGGGAGCTTGTAACGTGGCGGGAGATGGGTGACTTGAGGGCTCGTGCTGGGATTGAGGCTGGGGCTGCGCTTCATTGATGAAAGTAGAGGCTACTCCGAATTGACCCTCCCGCAGAAGATGCATAGCAATGGCGCGATTGATGAGCGTCTCGTGTGACTCCATGGGGTCGTGATCAGTAGGTAAGGTGCCCTTAGTTTTAGAGAAGGCCGCTTTAAGCGCCTTCTCGAAGTCCTTCTGCGCCTTATGTACATTCCGGAGATCGTTGTTTAATGTATCGAGACCTTCGCGGATAGGGTTTTGCAACTTCGTCAGGGTCAAACTCGTAGTATGAGGGTCGTTCGCTAGAAAGGAACGCTCCCGGATCAGTAATTTCGAGCATTGGTGGAGCACATGGGAGATAGAAAATACACTCACCAGCAGCGACCCTCTCCCTCGCTTCGCTTAAAAGCTCGATGATTTTGTCGACATCTTCCACAGCATCTGAGAGCCGGGCCGACCTCGTCAGCTTCTCTACATCTTTCTGCAGCTGTAACAGGGCCATTGTCGCTATCGTATCGGGGATGATCGGAGCCTTAGAAGTGTTTCGCCGGAAGTATGGTAGTGGTCTTATAAGGGCCTAGTTTCTACTGCCCTGGGGATGCTCATGCCGGATTCGAGTGTTCCAGTTCAGCCGTTCCGCTATATTGTAAGGTTGCCATTGATCGAAGAGTTGGAGTTGAAGTTGAAGTTCAAGGTCTGATAAGGAGCGACTAAAGGTGATAAGGCGCTGTGGGGCAACCGGTAAATACCGTGCCTACTTTAATAATCACCCCCGACGAATCTTTGCCCCCAAATCCGTGTTTAATGTGGGGTATAAGCTGTGGCTGCTTTAACCCAAGCCGGAGGTGGCGCAGGGTAAGCACGGGGTGATCACCCCTAAGCCCCACCCTTTAACATAATATCGGGATCTACATGCTAAAACATGGGTCCCACGAAAGGCCGGATTCCCAATCCTAGGCCCGGATCAGAGGATTAAGGAATCCAGATCTCCGGATGCACGACATATTCTGGCTAATATCTTATACCCGCAGGTATTCAGGAAGCGGTATATAAGCGCCGTTAACCAGCAAGCCACAGTAGGAATAGAATGGTATCATTTATCCCAACTTGCAGACATGCCCACCAATATAACCAACCCCGATAACGATGCGCAAGCGCGAAAAAGGCGTAGTTTCATTTGGTTTAAAATAATTCAAAGCCCTTTTCCCGGCAAGTAGAAGTTTCTCGGTCCGCGCCTAAAGACTCTTTATAGAGGAGACGACCTATTAGGTGAACTGGTTTACCTTGCACTGGTCTGTGTGGAATAGGAGGGCGATTTGCAATTTGATTTGATAAAGCCGTTCTCCGAGCTGCTTTACTCCCTTATAACTACATCGAAGCAACTTATAAGGCGGAGTTAAAGGACTCTAACATTAAGATAATTATATATTTGGTCGTAAGCGAAGCAAAACGATGGTACGGCACTCACGGGTCTTTACGGAACCTTTCTTTTTAAGAATTCCGGCTGCATAAAGAACTATTTTATAAATAATAACGAAACTCGGGCGAGTACGAAGGAAGCCTGCCCTCGAGGCTAGATGGCGCCAACATCAAAAGGAGCATCCGGAGCAGGCGAACCTACGCCAACGAACTCACTTCAAGTGGACCAATGACCAAACCGAATGGCATGCGAAAGAAGTTCCGGGCAAGGCGAAGAAGGGTGTTGATTGGAACGCCGCAGGTGATCGGTTTGAGGCCGAGTTTGGATTTCGTCGGACTCTGCATTCTCTCAGAATCAAGAAGGTTGCGAGCCCGGAAGCACAAGGCACGGATCCAATTGCAGCAGCTTCGGTGAGCGAGAGTGCAACACACACCACCAAGGTAGAATAAGCCTCACACTTCACTGGACTTCATTGGCCGTATGTTTTGGGCACTCAGCACTCCGAGTGCTCTTCTGCTTGGAAGCATTGGAGCAGAACC
>QJOA01000552.1:0-44084 GCA_004155915.1 Monosporascus sp. CRB-9-2 | reverse complement strand
GAACTAAAGGAGGAGGTGCTGGGCCGCGAGCACCCCTCGACGCTTACCAGCATGAACAACCTCGCGCACGTCCTCGACAGCCAGGGGAAGTACGACGAGGCCGAGCAGATGCACCGGCAGGCGCTGGCACTAAAGGAGGAGGTGCTGGGCCGCGAGCACCCCTCGACGCTTACCAGCATAAACAACCTTGCAAAAACCCTACGATACCAAGGGAAGAAAGACGAGGCCGAGCAGGTCTCCCGATCAACCATATCGGTCTAATAAGGAAGCTGGTTATATGCATCATCGTACCTTGTCTTTCGCCCCCCCTCGTCAGATTTCTTTTTTCTTTTACGATCTTTGCAAAAGATGGGGCCAGGGGAAACGCCGTAATTTATATTGCTGTAATTTGCCACTTGGCGTGATAAGCTTAGCCTGATTGTGGCTCGGGTTACGGCACGTGCCTTACCCGAGCTTCCCATTATTTCGCTGGTGTTCCATCGGGAAGCATGTTGCTATTTCTTTCCTTTCTCCTGTCAGATAACTGTTGATATCAGGGGGTTCTAAGATTGAACGCCACGGGGATTACCTGTGGCTTAGGGTGGGGACTACACTAGCCACATCCACAAGTATACTCTCATTTCGAATCAAAGTGTCCCCGCCCCACTTAGCTTTTGAATCACACACCTTTTTTTTGCAACACAACCATTAACTTTGATATATCGAGTTTCAAAACGATATATCTTAACAACCAAAGGTTGTCAACATACAGCCATATATCATTATGTAGCCCTCGTCGAGGGCTACGTTTTGATACCAGATATATTTGTGGAGCTGCTATATTTGATAAGGAACAAGTCTTTGAATAGTATTTTTCCATTTTAACCATATATATTCTTTAATAACTTAACCAAAAGTCCCGTTATAAAAATGCATCAGGTATCGTTATATAGCCCTCATCAAGGGGCTATATGATAATATATACCTGCACCTTACCAACCGATCTGTTGTTAAAATATATTACTTCGAAGCCTAAAATATTTAAATAAATCACTTGGAACAATTTCGAAGTTGTTTCTCGTACGTAATAACAATTGGAAAACCTCTTACTAAAAAAGGCTTAATGCGGGGTTGGTCCAATATAACTCCGCACTAACCTTTTTCGGAAAAGGTACCCCGCCATTAGCTTAATACTACCAACCCCTTACTAAGCCTTTTTTAGTAAGGCGTTTTCTAATTGCTATTACGTACAAGAAACAACTTCGAAATCGTTCGAAGTAATTAATTTGGATATTTAAAGCTTCAAAGCAATATATTTCAGCAGTAGATCGGCTGGTAAGGTACAGATATATATCATCATATAACCCTCGACGAGGGCTATATAACGATACCGGATGCACTTGTATAACTGAACTTTTGGTTAAGTTATTAAAGAATATATATGGTTAAAATGGAAAGATCCTGTTTAAAGACTTATTGCTTATCGAATATAGCAGCTACACAAATGTATCTGGTATCAAAATATAGCCCTCGACGAGAGCTACATGATGATATATAGCTGCAAATTGGAAGATATCTTGTTGTTAAGTATATCGCTTTAAAGCGTATATTTGAAGTTGAACATTGCGTTGGAAAAGAGGTGTGTGATTCAGAAGCTAAGTGGGGCGGGGACACTCTGATTCGAAACGACAGTAAGCCCCGACCGACACGGTCCAAGGACTCCATGATCAATACAACAACAACCGTTTTGACCCCAATACTGAATACACGCTTGTGTCTGACATCTCCTTATCTAGAAAGTAAACCTTTAATTAATACCATTACGTTCCTACCATATGCCCGGACCTTAACACTTGGAATATTTTTTATCTAATAGGGTGACTCACTTACCAACGCCCCATCCCTCTAACACGCTGCCATTTCCCATATAAAACTACCAAAATCACCAAATAATAATTAATAACAAAAATACTCGGAAGGAATAACAGTCCAGACTATCTTGGCAAATGCTTAAATGTTCGAACGATGATTCTTTGCGATGTTTGCTAAACACTTGTCAGACACAAGCGTGTATTCAGTATCTGTCACAGTTAGGCTGATCGCGAGGAAAGGTTGCATAGAGTGTGAAAAGTGTAAATTGTCATGGATAGTTCTGGCTCTAGAGAGCAGTGGCTAGGAAGCTCTATATATAGTGTGGGAGCCCCGTAACAACGTTGTTGTGGGGCGTCTACAGTTTTCTAGGGCTTGATGACTAAGCAAGTGGCCCCTATTCTGCGACAGTATTGGGGTCAAAACAGTGGTTGTTCTTGTAGAGGAAGCCTTTCCGTATATGGGGTGCTAGCGCACCACCTGCTAGCTGACAGCAGCCGAGCTTAATTTCTCCATAGTCTGGAGAGCGCGGAAGACAGACCCTTAAGTTCCTCAAGGCACCAGGATCCAAAGCTGTACTGGTCCAGGTTTGTATCGACCATATCGCTATCGCACTTAAATTCAATGTTGTTACGGCATTGGTCTCCTCAGAGAATTCTTTATATCCGTCTAAAACAAACCGATAACCATCTTTCATATAATATGTAGCGTTTGCACAGCCCACTTAGATAAGCTACTTTGCGTTAGGTCCGGTTAGGTAAGCTAATTAAATCAGGTTAGCGAATAGGGCGTGAGGCGCCCGAAAGGAGCGTACGACTCGGGAGCAATGCGTAACATTGCAAATAAGCGGAGTTCTCAAAATGGATATGAGAGACAGGAAATACCACAGTTACAGCGTCGAATTGGAGCGTTTTCTAGACATTATGTACTGAGTATCAGACCGAATATTAATACCCTGTCAGGTACCGACTAGCGGCAGCCTACGATGCTTTCCCATACTAAATTTGGTATAAGGCTAGGTTCTAAATGGGTTAGATGAGTGGGAAGTACCTGGTGTGGATATTAAACTTGCCCCTAACACGTAGTAGAATTTCAGCGTTAAAAGTATATGGTAGCAGAAAAGACACCCCTTGTATGCGTATGTTATTCACCGTAGTATTTTCTTTGCCGCTTCTCCTTCTGTACTTGACGTAAAGATGGTTGCATTCGAGAAAGGCTTTGATATAATTAATTCTGACCATCTGACATAATTTAGCATTAGAGGTGGTTACTTCGCGATGGGTGTATTCTCCATCATTATCTTCTATTCCAGTACCTAGAGTTCAGGGCTCAGTGTCCGCATTTTATTGGATTGTGTCGGCAATTGGTGCTTTCAGGTGCTGCCGGCTGGTGGGATTTGTTCAGGCTAGTCAGCAGAATGCTGCCTGGGACAGCCTTTGTCCACTGATGATCCTTTGTCACCCAATCGTGTATATAAGGGCGATTGCCCACTGACTAGATTAGTCCTTTCCTAGAATTCAGAGAACCAACACACAGAGCAATTACGCCAGATTCCTGCATTCGATCACTGTGACTGCTGACAGATTGTCTTTTTCAGAAAAGGTTACAGCATGACTAATTAACAGTTCTTGGATTATGGCAAAAGATCGGGCGCTCGAACTGCGTTAGTAGTTCAAGCGTAATATAGTTATATATTCCTACAACAGTGCAAGCTATGGTTACACTGTGTTATTTTTCTGTGTTACTGTAGCTTTAACAGAACTAAGAATCCCGAGGACTTCGCTAACGCCTTCTCCGGTCTTGTCTATCTGGTGGCAAACACTTTCAATAGCAAGCAACTATCCAAGCTGCGCGCGATCGCAATTCTCTAGTCTCCTTCTCCCATATCCACACCGTTCGCATCGTTCACATCGTTTGCATCGAACGCAACTCTATCGCGACACGGCTACAGCTTCATTGCGATGACAGCGGACAGCCAACCAGCACTCCGACTACCGTCCTTGATCGTGAAGTTGCCGTACAGCTACTGTACGAAGTGCGCCGATATCCTGCAAAGGTGGTGCGAACCAGTGAAGCCGTTTGATTATAGGTCAGGCTGGATGAACACATATGACTCTGGCTTCGGCTACACCATAGACCCAGAATACTTCCTCCGCGAGGAAGGGAACGGCAAGATAGCGCAGTGGCTGTGGCATATCAGCGATCTCAAAGCTAGCGCTAGACACTGTCGGTGTTGCAACTTCATCCTCAAGACGTTGAATGCCAGCCCGTGGATGGTCCACGAAGACGAAGATTTCATCATTCTAAAATCACAACTCGTTGGCTCCAAACTCAGCGGCGCACTCGCTACGCCTTGGGAACGCGACGACTACGATAGACAATTTCAATACGGCAATCGTCCTGCGAAGCCGTATTCCAAGTATGATCGGTATCATCGGCCGATGCTGAAGCTGTACAAGAAGAGGAAAGAGGAAAAGGACCAGCTTGGTTCCCATCTTGCTGGTGACTGTACATTCATTCTTCCGCTGGCACAGCCAGACAATATATCATCGAACAACGCACTGGACTCCCAGATATTTCATGGTAGGCCAGTTGCGGCTGAAGTCGATATACCATTGATTCAGCAATGGCTCCGAACCTGCAACGCAAAGCACATCAAATCAGACAAATCCCATAAGTTGCGTGCATGGAGAGAAGAAAGTAATGAAGACTGCGTTCCGAAACCACGGCGAAAACTTTCTCACTTTCGGTTGATTGACGTCAAACAACAGTGCGTTGTCCTGGCTCAGGACCAAGACGAATACGCTGCTTTGAGTTACGTCTGGGGTCGTGCAAAGCGTCTCCTCCTCACTGTTGAGAACCTGGAGCAACTTTCGACGCCCGGGGCATTGTCGCCTGACAGGGAAGAAGTACCGCGGACTTTCAAGGACGCTCTTATCGTTGCCGAGCGGCTGAATATCGCTTTTCTCTGGATCGATGCCGTGTGTGTGTTGCAGGATAACGAAGACCAGTTGGTGGAGCACATGAATGTCATGGACTCGATCTATAGCTCTGCAATATTGACCATTGTCAGCGACTCTGATAGTGCTGACAGTGGTATCCCGGGTATAAGCATCCCTCGGGGCCCTCCACAAGTGACATTCAAACACGGCACCAAGACGTATATCAGCGCGAAACGCACATTCGGCAAAGCGTTGAGCGATTCATGCTGGGAGAGTAGGGCATGGTGCCTTCAAGAAAAAGTCTTTTCAAGACGTCTTTTAGTCTTCACCGGTTCTCAGGCTTTTTACCATTGCACTTCAATGACCTGGTTCGAGGACACCATTATGGAATTGAGAGAGCACAATCATGGTTCAGTCTCTATCGCGGAACGGGCAAGTCCTTTCTCCAAAGGTCGGCGGCAGCCAGAACATACAGCCTACGAAGCGCATCAAAAATCTTTTGGACGCAACTTCTGGTCTCTCATCGAAGTATACACTCAGCGGCAACTATCGTTCGAGAGCGACTCCATTCGCGCCTTTAGTGGCATCCTTAAATCCATGGAATCGGAGTATGGGCCTGCTCATTGGGGAGTCCCGGAATACTATTTTGCACGTGGTATTACATGGTCACAATCTCAGCATAAGTTGGGGTATCGCCGGCCACAGTTTCCGAGCTGGAGTTGGGCTAGCTGGAGAGGAAATACAGGTTCGAAGATTCACTTTGGCGACGTGCTGATGCAGGGATCAGACATCTGGAATATTGACTGGCACATCCATAAACTCAACAAGCAGACCGGAGCATATGAGCTCACGCCCACGGAACGCTCGTATACGCAACCGTGGGCCGTTGCAAAGCCCATCATCAGGCGACCAAAGCACGAGTCTGGGTCAAAGAAAGCTCGTAAACCTGAGCCACCTGAGGCCGGTGAATGTAAAAAAGACCCTCTACCGGAAGCCCTCTCTTGCTTCTCTGACGAGGAGCCGGCTGGAGATTGGCAAGCACAGTACAGATCCTTCAGAGCACGAGCGCGATTGGGCCATATCTGGGCTCTCCCAGGTCATCCTGGTGAAGAAGACTACGTTCATCGTGAAATGCCAGCGTTCGAGCATGATCCCAGCACGATGCCGCCTCTCAGCCACATCGTTCGCTTCTTTACAAGTTGCGCGAAACTCTTCATCGACACCGAGCCTAATCCGGAATACCACAAACGGTATCATCCATTGGACAAAGATAAATATCACAACTACTATGCATTCTGTTCGCCCTCAACCAAAACGCCACTTGGCCATGTACAGCTAGATCCGGCGTGGGAGGGCAAGGGAAAAGAGCAGGAGTTCGTCTTTGTCAGTCCCAGTTTCTGGCCACCAACTGACAGCCAGATGGAGGCTCCGCCAACGGTTATCTGGATCATGCTTGTTGAGGACTTGGAAGGTGCACCAGAGGTGAAAAAAAGGGTACAATTGTATGGACCGATGGATATCTCAACTTGGAGACTGGCGGAGCCTGTGTGGAAGTGTGTCACTCTGGCTTGAGGCAGCGATATCTTGTCTCCATACGCTGACTCTTGTCCCATGTTAATTGAGTTGAATTACGAAAGTGCGAAGAAAATGCTGAGGGGCGGCGTCTGTGTGCCTGGGGCCTCAGGGCCTTGTCATCACGATGACTCTCATCTTGCAGGGTCAAAAAACAGCTGCTGTTAAGCGCAAGATGACGCAAGGACTTTTGATGCACTACCCTACACTGTCCATAGGTCCCGCAGTGACTTAACGTAGAAAGTTCTTAGCACTAAAGAGCGGACGCTAAACCTGAACTTTTACTATAACGAACGAATTGTTCATTTTCAGTTTTTCCACTAAAGACGGTTAACACAACTGCCTTACTTCCATAATGCAAATACGCAACCACTATTGACGAGGCTGACGACAACGCTGGCACGACGACTCAGCCTTTTCGCTCCACTGCGGGTAGGATTTCCACACCCCGAAAAGGGGCAAGATGGCTAAGAAAGCGTCGCGGAAGAGCTCATGACTTTCCTTCCGGTCGAGGTCTTCACCTTCCAGTTCAGCCAATACAGCTCGCCGAGGACGGGGATTCGTGCGGTAATCAATATGCGGCTCGTCCGTATCGCCAGCTTGTCGGTATAAATTTCCGAGCTGTCAATTCTACTCCTTCAGCTGGTTTGAATATTCTGCCAGGAACATGGCCTCTCTGTTCGGCGCGTCCGCGGGGGGTGGTTTCCCTGGCGCTGGGGTACGACGAAGTTTTGTACTGCTTGGCGAATGGCGGCCGTCGTCTCGGTTACTTTAAGGGTGGCCCGGATCGATTCACCCCGTCCCATCCACCCGGCCCAGCTGATTATGGCCCATCAATCCATTTAAAGCTATCACGATGGCCATAATGGCCATAATAAGTGGGCTGTGGCGTATCCATGCAAATAGTATGGCGCCCTGGGCGTACAGGCTGTGGCGGTGTGCAAGTGGAACCGACGCGGTATGGGGCAACTTGGTAAGCGGTAAAGTACATAACCTTTCATATGAAATACTAGTATAACAAAGTACCTTCTCGACGTCCACACGTCCACCGCGTGGCCATCCATTTGGGAGAATTGCTATTTCCATCCACTAAAATTAAGGGCCGGTGGATATGCTGCAATCCATTCCACCGGGGTGCTCAGTGGAATGGATTGCGTTGCTTTCAACTCTGGACTGACTGCCAGAAGACTGCGACGTGGCGAATAGTCCTACGGACCCTTTGCCAGACCCTATCAACAGCAACACTACGCCCCTGTACTGTGGGGCGGAGAGAAGATATGTAAACCAGGCGGGCGACACGTGCGATAGCATCGCGTCGTCTAGAGGGGTCTCGGCAGCTACTTGTATTACCTCAATCCGAGGCTGGCCAATTGCACCGCCCCAGCGACCGGCCTGGAAATCTGCCTCCCGCTGCCTTGTGAAGTGACGTACACGATTCAGCAGGGTAAGAGCTGCGTGGCGATAGGGGTAAACTGGGGCGTATCGTGAAAAGACATCGTCGACTGGGATTCCGGACTCGACTCGCGGTGCAGCAACCTCTGGAGCACCAATCCGTTTTGGGGACGGGTCGTATACGTGTCTGCCCCCAGAGGCGAGCTCGAAGGTTCTCTGGCGCCTGGTAATGGAACCGTGGGCCAGGTCGGGCCTGGCGACAACGCCGGACAGGGCGGTTCCGGCGACGGCTACTCAGACCAGATCGTGGATTTACCGGCCGCCGGCACTCTAACGCCGGACACAACATCCAGGTACAGTCAGTACACACAGGCGACCGAGGGTTCTGGTTGCAACGTAATTCTAGCCAGCAATAAAGTCACGATAAATCTCTTCCTACAAGTAAACCCTTCTTTGGTTTCTTCGGCCGAATGCCCTCCAACTTGGCCATCGGCACGTGGTACTGTCTGCATCCATACCGGTACTAAAACACTACAACAGGCACAAGCGCAAGTAGCGGTTTAGCCACTACTCAAGCTTCAACAAGGGCCGCATCTGGAACAGAGACGTCTCTGGCTTCCTCTCCGGTCCCGCCTAGGCCGATTTGAAGACGAGCTGAGACTCTGGCGTCGAGACAAGATGGCCCTGTCGATCCAGGTCCACTGGATGATTGCACGCTTTGGGATACCGCTTACATAAGCGACCATGGCTGCGAATATTTCGAGACTAGCTGGGGACTCACTCACTCACAATTCGTGTCTTGGGTAAGCTAGCTTGTTCGCTTTCCCTCCTTGCGATCCTCTTCGTCAATTATTCACAGTCTGCTACTCGCCCATCTTTAGAACCCTTCTGTACTCGATGACTGCAGTGGATTACAGCTCTAACATTCGTATTGTGTCGAAGTCAACTACGGGTTGCCCTCGACACCAACTTTAACTACAATGACGACTTCAACCGGAACTCCGGGGCCTCCCCAACGCAGACGGGCATTGTGAGCAACTGCAACCGCTGGCACCATGTTATGAGCGGCGACGCCTGCGCAGGCATTATTTCAACTTACAACTCGTTTTCTTTCACCCAGCTCTACAACTGGAATTCCGCCGTGGGCGCGAACTGCGAGTTCTTATGGCTGGGACACTGGCGCTATATTGGTGAGTCCGCATAAGCCGACTATTTGGTGCACTTTTATCGTATGAGGAATATGTACCTCGAGGCCGTGGCCTACATTAGCCTAAATCGCATTCAGAGAAATGACAGATCTGACGTCGAGCCTTGATACCAGGGTGTATCTGGATCTGGAACTTATCACTACCACTACAACTCCGTCGTCCTCCCCCTACGACGACTACGGGCTACACGAGCGCTCCTACGCCCACACAACCCGGGGCCGTCTGCGCTTGTAGGAGGTGGCATATGGTAAGCAGCGATGATACATGCTGGGACATCCAGAACCGGTACCAGATCACGGCGCAATAGTTCCATGCCTGGAACCCGCAGGTGGGCACAAGCTGTACGTCTCTCTGGCTGGGTTATTACGCGTGTAGGCGCATGAGTATTCAAGTGATTACGAGTCAGCCTTCTGACTTGCCAGCGCTACAGGGGTGGTTTGGTAGCTTTTTGCGGCAGAGAACGCCGAAGAGACAGAACCCACGGTCTCTTCGGTTGCTCCAAACACAGGACTGTAAAGTTTGGATACCAAAAGCAAGTTTAAAGGCTCGTAATCCATTAGGTGCTCGCATCCGATATCACGTCGCAGAAATTCATAAATATAGAAGACGTTGCGCTACATGCGCTGTTGTACATAGCTTGAACACATTTGTTTCCTCTAGCGATTCGAAAGGGAGGGGAAGCAGGCCGTTTTTCAGATGACCAGACATAGAATCAGGGGCAATTTATAATGCGCTGCAAGGCGAATCTTGGCAGATAAGCGATGCGAATAAGAGATAGAGATCGAGAGGGTCGGGTCCTAGGTGGTTCCAATGATTGTCAATTAACCACGAGGGCGCCGTGAATAGTTGCTACAAGCCAAAACATGCGGAGTATACTTCTGGCTGAGGGAACAGGGGTAGTCTGCTACCGGCCGTTTCACAGTGGATTTTGTTACGGGGTAACCGGAGTTTAGGTACCGATCGCCAGAGGTTCCACGGTACCTGCGTTTGAATGGGAGGTGCTTCCAACCCATAATTCGGAATGATACAATTACATAGGGCTGACATTGGTACAATCCTTCTTTCAGACTCTTATTATTATCCCACATACCTCCCCTCCTTTCGAGAATCTCCCAGCCAGCCAGGGCCGGTGCAGCCAGTATCGGCTCACATTTGGCCAGTGTAAATCACCTCTGCCCATGGCGCTGCTGCCTGTCGCCTACTCCATCCGTTTCACCTACGGACTCCGTATTTTTAGCAATCAATTCCAGAGAAGGCTTGATCAGCACGATGAACTTCAACGAGGTATTCACCCGGCCTAGCGAGGCCCTCCATGCCTGCATCCGTGACGGTGATCTTCCTCGCCTGCGCCGCCTCGTGGCGTCAGGTCAGCGCGCCTTAATCAACGGAGACTCTGCCTGGGGCACGCCGCTCGATGTGGCCGTCAGATGTGACAACATCAACGCAGCGCATATCCTGCTCGAGGCCGGTGCCGACCCTCTCGGCGAGGGCAACGGCGACTTGTACATAACATCTATGGAGCTGGCGGCTATCCATGGCCGTCGGGACATGTCGCGGCTCTTCCGTGACACGATTGAACTTCAACCACCGCTGGACCGTGATGGGGTTGAATTCGATGAACGCCGTCACTTCTTGCTGCGATGCCTGTCGGGGGCGGCTGTGTATAGCCACGGTAATATCGTCTGCGATTATCTCAAAAAAGTAGTGTATGACAAGGTAACGCTGGAGAAGGCGTTGGCTATGGCCGTGGCCTGCAAGCCCATGCTGATCGAAGAGGAGCGGTCAGGGGTTCAGTACGAAGAGGCCGACTATGATAAGCAGTATCGTGCTGTAGTTCGACTACTTGATGCTGGATGTGAAGTAAACAGTCTCGAACAAGGTAGGCCTTTGCTTCACCTTGCCATATCCGGTATCGTTCTTCAAGGTGCTCTGAGGGCCCTTCTCGAAAGAGTATATCTAGACGCTCGGCAAAGAAGGAGACGGACCGCCTTGCACCAACTCACCTGCCCCGTGCCAGTGGATGGCCATAGCCCAATGAGGACCGCACTCCACGAGACAGGAATCCGGCTGCTACTGAGCAAGGGCGCAACAGTTACTTGCGCGGACAAGGAGGGGGAAACACCTCTCCACTGGGCTGCCATGAATTGCAACACGGATATCTTCCATCTCTACCTATTCCACTGCGCCGATGAGAACGCCGCCCTCTCGTCTCAAAACCATCACGGGGAGACACTTCTTCATTATGCGGCTGCCGGCGGCCAATCCGCCACGATCGAATTCCTCCTCAACCGCGGTCTGGATGTGAACGCCAACAACGATAACGGCTGGACGCCTCTGGTCTGCGCGCTCGCGCCTACTCAACTCGGCGACCCTCTCGGTCGATTCCGGACTCGCAGGACGAAGTCGGAAGCCGAAGCCGTCAACGCCGCGCGACTGCTGCTCTCTCACGGTGCCAATCCCGCGATTACCACCGCCGAGGGCTGGACCCTCTTCCACTGCGTTGGAAGCTATCCGCAGAAGCAGGACGACGAGACAGATACGTCGGCAACGGCGGCCGTCCTCGCCCAGGAGCTGGTCTCGCGGGATGGCATGCCGCCACTTGGCAGCCGGCCCCGAGCCTTCCATCGGCCTGGGTTGTGGCGTATCTCGGAGGCTGCCAGACTTGATCTGTACGGGGACGAACCCTGGGGATACCGGGTCGGCAAGACGCTTGCGCGATGCTCAGCCACTGAGACTGACATAACCAAGCACGACCTGACGCCGCTACACTGGGCTGCTGACCGGGGAGCCGTGGGCGTCGTCAAGGTGTTGATAGCTGGCGGAGCGGTACTAACGTCGAATGATAGCACGGGCTCGACTCCGCTGACGCTCGCGGTGGAATCACAGTCTTTGGAATACGAGACTCAACTTCAGGATGAGCTTAAAGCTGTACTAAAGAACGATGGTATCGATCGGTTAGACCTTCCAGAATCAAGATGGCGCCTGGATTTTAATTAGTAGTAGTGGTACCTTAAGCGTCAGCAGCAGCACACTGTCCCAGCAAATGTCAACTAAATCAGCGCCGGCATGTACAAACCAGCAAGCAGCTTTATAGGGGAACAGCGGCACGGGTGAGAACGATGTTCCGGGGATACACAAATGCGCCTCATAATTTTTGGGCGCCGCAATAGCAGTCATAATCCTTCTATCCGTATTGCTTACGGTGAGCTGGGCGGCGTTCCTCTTCGTTTGGATGAAATACGGTAAAACCGAATAATACTTCAGATAGGAGGATCGCTGAGCTTCTGGTAGTGCGCGTGTAGTGCGCCATGAATTAGCAGGTCAGAGCACGAAAGTATAATAGGCTGGACAGAGTATCCTGGAGTCCCCTCCCCCACCCCCCGCCAAAAAAATTTAAAAAAAAAGGAAAAGAGAGAGGAAGAAAAGCAGTTGTGAAGGCAATATGGCTTTTTACCCTCGTTTAATTACTTGTAGTGATATTGTCGGTCACGCCCTTACTTGCGAAATATTTACACCGTTTTTAGCAGGTAACCTGTCAATTAGGCTGCTCGACGGTAGGTTTAAGTTACACGAGGTACCAAAGGCCCTTTCCTAAGCAACTGTAGTATATAACTACAAAGTTTTGAGACTAAACATCTACATTGCTAGCCCTACCCAGAAACTAAGTGGTGCTTGTTGTAGCTTGAAGTTATACACCCGACGCATACAAGGTGTCCAAACCATAGGCGGCTTCAATCATTGCCCACACTCGGGTTCCACTTCTTGAAGTTCCCCTTGGCGATGGCGTACTTCTTGATGATCGCATCGCAGTTATCTCCGCTCCCAACCTTGTGTCACTTCTTACAGCCGCAGACAGAGTTGAAAGCAATGCAACCTGATCCACTGCGTGGCCACGCGATTGCGCAACCTTGGCGTGCAATCCATCCACCCGGCCCAGCTGATTATGGACATCAATCCATTAAAGCTATCACGATGGCCATAATGGCCACAATAAGTGGGCTGTGGCGTATCCATACGAATAGTGTGGCGTCCGGGGCGTACAGGTTGTGGCGGTGCGAAAGTGTGAACCGATGCGGTATGGGGCGACGCGGTACGCGCGGTATGGGGCAACGCGGTAAACGGGTAAAGTACATAACCTCCCATATAAAATACCAATAAAGCGAAGTAGCTTTTCGACGTCCACACGTCCACCGCATGGCCATCCATTTAGGAAAACTGCTATTTCCATCCACTAAAATTAAGGGCCGGTGGATATGCTGCAATCCATTCCATCAGGGTGCTCAGTGGAGTGGATTGCGTTGCTTTCAACTCTGGCCGCAGATAGCCACAGGCTGAGTAGGCGTAGGCTTTGCAATGGGTACCCACGGATACCCACCCACCCACCCACGACTGTGGGTGGGTACCCGTGGGTGGTCATGGCATTTTTGGCAAAATACCCACGGGTACCCACCCACGAATATGTCCACCCACGGGTACCCCTGGGTGAAAATTTCGCTAAGGCTAGAACATAACGAATTAAAACTCTTTCTTGTCTTAATAGCAATATTATTATTAAAGGCGTACTAATCTACGTACTCATCGCTTTGTAGTATGAACCAAGCAAAAACCGTTGCGAGTTTCAAAATTTGGCCAAACCATTAATCCATCATATTCTGTGGGCCAAACGAATATATGCTGGGTAGTGTCAGATAACTATTGATATTAGGGGTTCTAAGATAGAACGCCACGGAGATTACCTGTGGCTTAGATGGGGACTACACAAGCCACATCTACAAGTAATAAGCCCCGACCGACACGGTCCAAGGACTCGATGATTAATACAACAACAACCTTTATGACCCCATTACTGAATACACGCTTATGTCTGACAATTAAGAGTCTTAGTCTCATTTGATACCGATATCACAATTATAACGGCAAACGACCTTTAGTTATAATAACTAAAGCCACTGAAGAAAAGACGATCTATTCAGCTCCTAAGCACTAGGAGCAGTGGGATAACGAATTCCAAACTAAAGCAACAGCCCTAGATCTGTGGGACTACATAGACCCGGATCAGAAATCACCATGGCCTATTTAACCTACGAAGCCAAAGTTCGAAGATTATCCGAAAAGAGCTAATCCGCGAATTATTCGAAACACCTCGACCGAGATTACCGCCGACAGTATAACCGTCGCATCAAGCTCCACTGAACAAGTGGATATTAACGGAAGATTTCGTTCCGTAATAGAGATGATTACCGAGGGCAGATTTAGCTATAATACGGATTAGGTTATATACGTATACGAAAATAAAGAATACAAAGATTACCGGAAGAATATTAAGGAATTAACGAATTGGATCCTATTATCAGTATCCCTTAATTACCGACTTACGATTTGCGAGTTAATAAGGACTTTTAACGAATGGTATAGCGATTTAAAAGAGACCGGCATTATTTACCAAGAAAGATTAAAGCCGGAAACGAAAAGGAGATACCGAATAGCTACCAAGTTATTTATCAAGCTTCCAAAGGATTTCGGAGCATAGGTAACTTAGTGGGAAACAGCTGTATCGAACGCATAAGATAAAGGTGTTAAGGAAGCTAACGATATATAGAATCTGGCGAACGACTTGGAAGATGTTCTTAGCGACGTCCTTGGTTACTGGACCATAAGTTTCAGAATGATTTATAAGGAACAGATTAACTTTGGTACTTTAAAGTATCGCGAAATAGTAGCGTAATTTAGGGTTTATGTACCCGCATAATCAAAAAGGACCCGTCCGCAAGTTGTTCGAAGCGCTTTCGGAGTAACGTTCGGAAATACAGACGATCCGGACCCCGAAGCAGATAACGGTCCATTAGATACCAACAAGATACAGAATCAGTTAACTAATACTTTAAGAGAAGCCCGAGGATCAGGTAAAGGTAGGGGTCGAAGTTAAGGTCGAGGTGGTAAGCCAGCGGAATTAAAGCGAAAACGCGTTATTACCGACGAAAACTTTACCGGACTTATTTGCCAAGCATATTTAGGTTTTTACGAGTTACCAGTTTGCTGGTTCGTTTTTAAAAATAAAGTACCCGAAGATTGGGAACTTAACGAAACCTCGATGCGACTGGTCAAAAAACGTATTAATTCTGTCGTAGATTTAGTAGAAGAGATCAAAAGATTAAACCTTAAGGCGTTACCCGAAAAGTCCGATTAACTAAAACGCAGGATAGGTATTACCAAGGCTATATTTCTGATATTCCATGCAGCTTTTGGAACGGTTACCTATCTTTTAAAGAATTTTTTTATTTTCGATTTAAGGATTACTTTTTACATTTTTAATTAGATTAGCAGATTCTTTAATTTCAGATTAGCATATTTAGGTAACTATGTATTCGCTGGAGATATAGTTGTTTTTATCTTCGAATACGGAGAAATAAACATCTGTTTCGAAAGCCTAGATGGCTTCCGGTTGATGCGCTTATATAATGTAACGTATTGCGAAGGATTCGCTTGCAACCTGGTATTATTACGTTTGTTGAAAAAGTAAGGCTTTTGGTAGGACCATAAAGGGACTAACAATTACCTCCGACGGAAAGATAATTTAATTATTGTAACGTTAACCGAAAGGTATAATTAGATAATGATCGAATATTTGCCATTATAGCTAATTCGGAAAGCGTTCTTTATCCGACGGAAGAAATTTAACTTATGGACAAAACGACCTCCGAATACTGCTGATACTCGACGATGGCACTTAAGACTCGTTTACCCAGGTCCAGAAGCCCTTAACCATCTCGTGGGCCACTTTCGGGGGGTGAAGATCAAGGACCCTGGCCAGAGACGCCGGAAGGAAGACGAGATCATTACCGTCAAATATGACGTATGCGGATGCGGAAAGGCAAAGCGTCTAAACCGCAAAGCTTGCCGAAACCCATCCGCAAAGCCAGGAGCGCGATTAGTTATTGACTTTTAAGACCTGGAAGAAAATGGCAACCATATTAATAGCGTTATGTTTGTAATTAATCGTTTTTCAGGTTATATTTAAGACTGGTACCTTAGCGATAAAACAGCCGAAATAATTATAACAGCCCTAGACCAGATGTTCGCCGTGTTCGAGAGTTATAACTATAAGGCAGAAGTTATAAAATGCGACGACGAGCTATACGGCAAAAAGCACCAAGTCCGAAATTATTTATATCTAAAGAGGAATATTCGAATCGAGCTTTCGGTACCTGACATACAGGTACAAAATGGAGGCGCCGAACGTTCGGGGGGTATAATTAAGATAAAAACGATTTGCATACGAAAAGAGGCAAAGTTACTATATTTCCTATAGGTAGAGATTTACCGTATTACAGTTTACCTATATAACCGGACTTTTAAATATATGTTTAACTAGCTAACGTTATATGAACGCTTTTATATTTATTAAATATATAAGGAAAGGATAATAATTACCGACCGAAAGCTTTACTTAGGTTATCTCCGAGTTTATGGTTACAAAGCCTACGCCCTGATAAAGAGCGCATAACGTAAGCAGAATAGGAAGCGAAAACTCGACCCGAAGGCCTGGATTAACTACCTTGTAGGGTACCAGTTATCGAATATTTACCGTATATGGAATCCCTTAACGAATAAGGTAATGGCGATTTGCGACGTTATCTTCGACGAAGAAAGTACCTTTAATAATAATTTGGACGACCTTAAAGACGACTTTTTTAAGGTAACCGAAAACGAGCTACGTTACTTACTTGATAAAGTCGAATACTTAAGGGGTTCGCGCCTCGAATCTGGACTTACGGTTTATAAGGAAGATAAAGAAATTACGCAGCTATTAAGGTAGGCTCGGATGGTGTCGTTAAGAGCGAAAACGTGGTAAATTTGGACGAGGTAGAAGAACCTTTTAAGGAATCTGATTCGTATAAGCCTGATTAATTTTATACGAATGCTTATTTCGTTTTTTATCCGACGCTCGATTCCATTCCGCCGCGTCCTGTTACTTTATTAATTGTTACTATTCGAATTGCCGTAATCTTAAAGAAGAAAGTAACTATAGCGCCGTCCTTAGAAAACGCGAAGGTATTAATAAGATCCTTAATTCCGGAGTTATATGCCGTACCTCGAGCTGGGAGGTTACGTTTAATGTAGGACACCTAAGTTCGGTGATAGGGTTAAGATACGGAAAGCAGGTAAACAAGGTATAAGTTGCCCGGATGGTAAACCGTCCGTATCGCCACCTTAATGGTACAAAGATAAAAGCTTAGGTTGATACCTTCGAGCATAATTAAATCAAGCGCCTGTTATAAGCAGGAAAGAAGATCTATCGAAAATATTTTCTGCCAGCTCTTAAGACCCATAAGGAGCTATAAGACCACCTTATAAGGAATAAGTTTCGGAAAGCAGAAAAGGATTATTTAAATAGCTATAAATAGATAAATTCATAGATAGAATGCGACTGCAAAAAGGCTGACGGGAAACAGCTACTTGATTGTATGTAGGTATACGTTTACAAGTTCGATAAGCATGGTAACTTTTTGAAATGCAAAGTACGGCTAGTGGTACGAGGTAATCAGCAGGTCCATAGGGAGTACGAAAATATTTATGCCTTTACTTTTACTAAAAGGTTCTTTCGAACTTTTATTGCTATAGTTGCGCGATTCGACCTAAAGTTGATATAATACGACGTAATTAATGCTTTCGTTAATGCAAAGTTAGATAAGGAAATTTATATAAAGATGCTACCAGGATACCGGAAACCGGGGACCATCCTGCGCCTGTTTAAAGCCCTGTACGGATTAAGGAAATCTCCCTTGTTTTGGCAGAAGGAACTATCGAAAACGTTTATTTAGTTAGGTTTCACCCCTATCCCTTACGAACCGTATTGTTTCGCGCGAAATAGCATCCTCGTATTCTTTTACGTCGACGATATCGTTATCGCTTATAGAAAGAAGTACGAAGGAATAGCTAATGCAGCGATCAGTCAGCTTAAAATAAGGTATTAGCTTACTGGAAGAGACGAACTTTAATGGTTCTTAGGAATTGAAGTTATCCGAAACCGATCGAAACGTCGGATATGGCTGTTATAATCGTCATATGTTAACAAGTTAGTTAAACTAATCGAAGGAGAACCAAATTCCGGTCGAGCCGATACTTCCATAAAGAATAAAGAGTTATTTCCCAGTTAGGAAATCTCGTTTGATTATTTTATTAAGGTGTATTAGAAGAAAATCGGCTTAATACTGTACGTCGCAGTTATTATTCGTCCGGATATAGCTTTTATAGCTTTTAAACTGGCAAGATTTAACATGAACCCGAGCCCAGAACATTATGCAAAAATAAACCGACTTATTCGATACCTTCTCGAAACGAAATATTACGCTTTAGAGTACGGCGGAACAGATACTTTCGAGGTAGCCAGCGACGCCTCCTTTGCCGATAATTCGATCGACCGAAAGAGCTTTTAAGCTTACGTAATGCGTCTGTTCGGTAGTACCATCGGATGGCGCGCCAGTAAGCAAGATATAGTAATTACTTTTATAATAGAAGCGGAGTTGTTGGCACTTGCTTAGGCCGCGAAAGAGGCTATGTACGTATCGCGACTAGTTAAGAAGTTCGAAGTTCGATTCGATACCTCGACCATTAGTATTTAATGTAATAACAAGCAGATTATTAGGCTTGTCCACGTAGATATTGCCCAGCTTCAGACGAAACTGAGGCATGTAAATATCCATAACCACTGGTTACGACAAAAAGCAATTCGAGGAAGGATCGAAGTGGTATATACTTTTACGAACGATATGATTGCAGATAGGTTAATAAAGGTTTTTCCTGCTGCGTCCTTCGGACAGTTCACTCGACAGTTAAGGTTGACGGATATCAAAAAGAGGATATAGGAACGCCGGGTTCGAGAATTGTTTGATGAGGATTTGCAGAAATTCGAGGATAACTTTGATTAATCGATATTCTGTATCCAGGACCTGCTGTTAAGAAAGCAGCCCCTGGGGGGGTATGTCAGATAACTATTGATATTAGGGGTTTTAAGATAGAACGCTGCGGAGATTACCTGTGGCTTAAATGGGGACTATACAAGCCACATCTACAAGTAATAAGCCCCGACCGATACGGTCCAAGGACTCGATGATTAATACAACAACAACCTTTATGACCCCATTACTGAATACACGCTTGTGTCTGACAGGTAGAAAGTGGTCTATAAAGGCCCTGGGGATAATCGGAAAGACCTTCGGGATGCATATTAATGCTACCGCCAACTTCACTTTTCCTCTAGGGGCCGAACGAAAAGCGGTTCCTTCAAGCCATCGCGTTGTCGCATCATCCCAGAGCCAAGCCGGGCCAGAGAAATAAGGAGGCCACGTCTTAGGAAGGTTACGGGCATTATAGCCCTAAGAAATTACTTCTTTCAACATTCCAGTAACCGTAGGTTGAAAGAACGAAGGACCCTTAAGGAAGTAGCTAAAATGACGAAGTTTGTGCTTAAAACTAGAACGAAATAAAGAATTAGTACGGAGATTAATACGGAGCTTAATACGTAACAAGATATATAGCTTACCGTAGCTTGTAGGATTTAAGGCGCGATTTAAGTTTGTCTGTAACCCGGGGAAACAACTTTGGCCACGTTTTAATATCGGAAGGTTAAAGTTTGATAATATTGACCAGAAGTTCCTTTTCCTTATCCGTCATTTAAAGACTAATTTTAGCTAAGTTACAAAGAGTATAAAAAATTGGGGTAACCCAAAAGTTATCTAGCCCTTTGCTGCGGACAAAGTTAAGGATGCCCAGCTTAATTTCGGGTATCAAATTGCTACCGCGCAGTTTGAGGGAGCTTTGTCTGGCCTTATAATATAAGGTTTGTAAAGGCTTTTGGAGAAGTTTGATCCAATAAATATAGAAGTAGTATAGCTGGTGTTCTAAGATAAATTAGCAATAATATGCGTATTAATTCCCGTATTAATCGATTTACCGTCTGCCGTTGTTTAATGAGAACCTTATGATTCTTATGCTTTAACGAAGGTGCTTTCCGTCCGGCATGTTTTAGGACGATATTGGTAACCATGCGGGCAAAATGTTTAGCATGTGGAGGCGGTAAATTAGAATGTAGATTAAGCCTAAGCTTTCGACCTATCAGATAACTATTGATATTAGGGGCTTTAAGATAGAACGCCACGGAGATTACCTGTGGCTTAGATGGGGACTACACAAGCCACATCTACAAGTAATAAGCCCCGACCGACACGGTCCAAGGACTCCATGATCAATACAACAATAACTGTTTTTGACCCTAATACTGAATACACGCTTGTGTCTGACAATATTAATTAATAAAGTCGACGAAATTCGAATATACGATTTTAGGTAATTATATAGATTAATAATAATAAATGATAAGCTTAAGAAAATTACGAAATTTTTTGAAATAATATTTTAATATTTAATATAATATAATTTTATTTTTTATTTTTATTATATTTTATTCTTTATTATTATTAAATATTGTATATGAATTTTTTTATACGAAAAATAAGTTATTAAATTCTTTTAATAACTTTAACTTTTTAAAAAAGTGGGTCCATTAAGTTCTTATTACAGCTTTACCTAATTTACCAATCATATATACATACACCATTATTATACATACAACCATAAAAAATTTTTTGCGCGGTCGTATTTTTTGCGTAATAACGTATTTTGATTAACTTTAATTAATTAATTTCGGATTTCAAATTACTTTTTAAATACGATAAATGGTTCCGTAGTTATGGCGCGTATGAAAACTCGTAAGTTAATACCCGTATTAATCGACGTACTAATCCGCGTATTAATCTATATATTAATCGTATTTAGAGCAACCGTGCGTGGCCTTTACCGTCAAAGGTGTTGGAGGTAGATACCCCATTAAGGGTAAGGGCAAAGGTACCAGCAAGGGCAAGGGTAAAGCTAAAGCCAAAAAAACCCCTACCGATATAACCGGCAAGATTAGAAAGCTCAAACGATGGCTTCCTGGTAGTTGTTACGGCCAGCGAAATATAGCATGATAGCTAGTTTATTGGCGCTATGAACGAAGATTCTAAGCTGAAGAAAAGAAGGAAGGAAAGGCAGAGTCGCAAAGTGCGTGAAGATCTATAACTGTCCCTACTCTCTGTGTGGCAGGTGGCTAGTTCGTGTGGCAGCTGGCTAGTTCGTGTGGCAGCTGTCAGCCCTACGTGACGGTTGCCAGCCTTACGGTTTGATCCTGGTGGCTGCCGTCATATTACCCCCTCCTAGAAACTTATATACGATTAAAGAAAGTATGCGAGTTTTTGTTAGTTATAGGTGCCGTTTTTTCCTTGTTGATCCGGTTCCTGCTTTCGCGGCTTTATTGTTATCGGGGTGGTTTTCGTTAATCTTGTCGGCCGCCGTTACGCGTATCCATTTTTGTAAGCGGGCCGGTGGTTCAGGTATTTCAGGATGTTCCGTATGGAACCGTTTTACCACGATCGGTACGTTTTTAAAAGTTGGTTGCGGAATATTATGTTTCGTCGGGATCGCAGCCTTTTTATTTGGCCTGATATTATAGCTTTTTGTGGCGCCCGTTAAGTTTTAATTGTTCGATTTGTTTTATTTCGAACTTTGGTTTACCGTTGATTTTTTTAGGTGGTAGTGGTATCTGGGTTTGTTAAGGTAACGGGTTGTCGTCGGCTCTGTGTAACCGATCGGCGTGGAATAAGTTAATTATTTTGTAATTTGGCGGCAAATCGAAAACGAAATTATGTCCGCGTTTTTTTATAACTTTAAAGGGTTTTACTTATTGTAAGTTTAAGCGAATAATCGGTGCCTACGTCGCGAAGCCTTTTTTACGGAGGAAAACTTTATCGCCGACTTTAAAGTTAGCTAGGTGACGTTTCTTGTTAGCTTATACTTTTTAACGTTTTTACGTTTCTAACGCGGCTTTTTTCGTAAGCGTTTGGACGTTCTTAATTTGTTTAACGATTATTAATACCCGTTAAGCTGGTTCGGTTTTTGCCTTTGTTATATCCAAGTTTAACGATAGTAGGTTCCGGATATTTTTGTTTAATATGACTTTTAACGGGGCCATATTGATCGACGAATGTTATGATAAATTATATGCGAAATTTAATGCCGGTATATGTACGTTTTAATCGTTTTGGTACTTGTCGATATAAAAGCGTAAACGTTGATCCAGCTTTTGGTTCGTAAACTCGATAGTTTTTTGGGTTTACGGGTATAAGGCGTTCCCGTAACGATATTTTATACCGGTAAGTTCGTTTAATTTAATTAGGAATTAAGAGATAAATTATCCTGCGTTATCGTTGATTTAGATAACGGGCATTTTAAGGAAACGATATAGGTATCGATAATATCGGCTAGCCAGGGTTTCGGCGGTGTTAATCTTTTTACCTGGTAAGGTTGCCATAATTCTGCTGAGTTTGTCGATAAACGCCTATATATAATTATAACCGTAGCGGTTTTTTGGCATATCTTTTCCGTCGACGACGACGTGATTCCAGATATTATTCGGAATAGGGAGAGGGTGAAAAAGTTCCGGGGTTTTATTTCGAGGCGTTTTGTTCCGACGGTATTCGTAATAGTTCCGAATATATTGTCGGATATTTTGTTTAAGCCGGGGCTAGGTGCATTTCCGTGTTAACATTTTAATTATTTTATTTTGGTTAAGGTGTACGAATATTTTGGATACGTAAGTTTCGCGAATAAATACGGTACGGAGGAAGATGTAACCGTTAGTTATTTTTTCGGGTATTATTAATTTGTTATCCCTTTTGCTTAAGTTTTGTGCTTCGTTTTTGCGACGGATAAGGTCGACTAGGTTGGCATTTTATAAAATATCCTTGATTTGTACCCTAGTCGGCTTTTCGTTGATGATAGCGATAGGAAAGTTTAGTTGTTTTAGTGGAATTAGGGCCTGGTTTTTTTCTTTTATTTTTCGGGCTTTAACTGTAAGTAAATTTACCGTTTTTCGTAATAAGGCATTTGCGGCAATATTTTCTTTGTTAGGTCGATACTGGAAGGTAATGTCGAAATTAAAAAGGAAGTCGGCTTATCGGATCTGGCGCGTAAAAAGAACGCGTTTGCTTGCGAAATATAATAAGGTTTGATAATCGGTAATAATAAAAAATTTTTGTCTTTAAAGTTTAGGGTAGTAATGTTCGAAAGTTTGGATTACCGCAAACAGCTTTTGGTCTTGAATGGGATACGTTTTTTCTGCTGGGGTTATAATATTCGAAAAATATTTTACGGGTTTCCATTCGTTATTTTTTTGTTGTTGCTAAATAATACCTTTAGTTGCGTTACGGGATGCGTCTGTTTCTACTTTAGTCGGTCGGCTAGGTCGAAAAAAGGCTAGAATTAAGGTTTCGTAAGCGAGCCGTTTTATTTTTTCGAAGGCCCTTTTTTGTTCGGGTCCTATTACAAAAAAGGCATTTTTTTTAATAAGCGGTTTAGTGGTTCGGTTATGCCGCTTTTATGGTGGCAAAATATTCGTACGTAGTTATAAAGTTTTATAAATAAACGGATTACGGTGCGGTTATTAAGATTTTCGAACTTTTATTTTTGAATTACTTTAATTTTGGCTAGGTCGATGGAAATATTTACGTTTGTTTTTATAACAATATCGAAATAATCCATTTTTTTAACGTTAAACCGGGATTTTTTAATATTTTCTTAAAGGTTGGTTTTATGTAACCGGTAAATAACTTTTTCGTAATATTCCTAATGTTTTTTTTAAGGCCGGAATAAATTAGTACGTCGTCGGCGTAAGCGTTTGCGTAATAATCGAAAAATTTATGTAATTAGGTATTAATAAACGATTATTACCAAATAAGGCTTATTTTGAGTTTAAATGGAAGTATTTTCTATTAAAACGTTCTTTAACGGGTTTTAAATGCTGTTAGGTATTCCGATTTAATAGCGATACGAAGTTTATAAAACGTCTGGATAATGTTGATTTTAGTAAAACGTTTGGCGTTTCGATAGTTGAATATAGTACCGTTAAGTGAAGGGGTTAAGATAAGGCGATCTTTTAAATGTTAATTTCTTTAACGGTAATCGATATAAAACCGGCGTTCCGACGAATGGGGTTTTGGGATAAATAGGATTGAGGCGGCGTTTTTTCGTATATATGGTTCGATAAAGTCCATTTTTAATAATTTGTTTACCACTTTTTTCTTTAGCGGGAGGTATTGGATAAGCGTCCTGTAAGTGGGGGGTCTAGAGGCGGGTATCGGCCGGTCGAGTTCCAGGATTACGTTATGGCCAGGTCGAAAGTTTGGGAGGGTGTTGGCTTTTTTTTTTGAAAAAAATTCTTCCAGGTGGGCGAGGGGTTTTGGTAGAAGTTTTCGGACTCGTTTTACGTACTCCGGATTTTTATTTTCGGGAAAAGGGATTTTTTGGCCGTTATATATCTTTTATTTTTACAAAGCAGTTATCGTTATAACGTTCGACTTTTTATTTTTAAAAGGAATAGCTTTTTAAGGTAACGGGCATTTGCTTTATCGTTTCGTACGGGGGTCGGTTTTTAACTTATTCGTTAACGAGGCGATAACTGCATTATCTTTAGCAGTTTCCATAGCGGAGATAGTTAGCTTGATATTGTATGCGTCCGGTATATCTTTCTTGTTTATTATATTTGACGGAGTAATAGGTACGGGTATTAAGGTAAAATCGTTTTCGGGTTTTTTTTATAAGCGTCGGAGGATCTGGTATTATTTATCGGCCTTTTCCATAGTGCGGTCGCGGTGGTGGATGTTTTCCTGAATTTTAGGGTCGACGTATCCGTCCAGCAAATATCGGGCTAGAAGTTTAATTGCCGGTAAGAACTTGGCTAAAGCTGGTAAGTTGTCGGGCCAAACAATATTTTTGTTCTTGCAGTCCAGTAATAAGTTATATTTTTCCATCCAGTCGAGACAGATGAAAATGTCGTATTTAGTATTTATAATTTTAAAAACTTAATCGGGAAAACGTCGTCCGTTAATTTTGAATATTGTAATTATTTAGGCTTTTACTTGGCCGGCGGGTTGTTTCCGGTAATCTTATAACTGAATTGGTTTTTTTAGCCGGATAATACGAATTTGTAATCGTTTTTTCGTTTGCTTAACGAAAAAGGGGTTAACGAAAAATCGGGTTTATGCTCCGGTGTTACAAAAAGCGGCGGTACGTAAGTTAATTCTATTTATTTGGATTTGCGTAATTTTGATAAAAGTTTTGCATTTTTTAAGATTACTTACTTCCGTTACTATTAACATAAGGAGGACTATCGAAAAGTTTTCCGACGGTCTTATTTTTTTTCCGATTCGTCAGAACTGGACGAATCCTTTATTATTTTTATTATAGCAACCTTTTTCTTATTAGGGTAATCGTTAACTTTATGTCCCGTTTTGCTATAATTAAAGCATGTGCCAGCCTTTTAATAAACCTTTTTCTTAGCCTTCGACAAAGGCTTACCGGTATTACCCGAAGTTTTCGATTTGCCAGGATTGCTACTTGAACGGGATTTTTTGTTTTTGTTTTTCGGTTTATTAAAGTCGTATAGTTGGAGCTTACGTTTTTGCTGGCGCTTTTCGTAAACGAACTGGTTGCTGTAAACGGCTGTAGCGACGCGGTTATAAAATTTTTCGTAGGTAACGTCGGGATCGCGGCTATTTTTAAGAAGGCGTAGGTTTAGGTTTGGGGGAATATGTTTCTATAAAACTTGCTTTTATTTGTTTTCGGTAATTTTGGCCTTTTAAGCGAAAGCGTTAAACTTAAAGATGAAATCGTAAATATCTTGATTTTTGCCGGGCTTGAAGGTAAAAGTATAGAGGATTTTTCTGGCAGCGGAGGCTTGGTTCGGGTCGTGGTACGATAATTCCAGTACCTGGATCATTTCGGTTACGTAAAAGAAAGGTTACGTGGTCGATCGGTAACGAGTTTTAATTACCTGTTCGGCCTTTTTTTTTAAAAGGCTTATTAAGTAAACTATACGGGTTTTTTCGTGTCGAAAAGTCGGTTTATTTATTTCGAATTTATTTGCGACCTTACGGACTTAGGCGTTAAATTTGGTTTTGTTACCGTTAAACTTAGCAGGGTCGTTGGCGTAGGCTTTTTTTTTTCGGTTATAATTAGGATTTGCGTTATTAACTTCCGCGAACTTGCGGAAAGCGGGCCATGCTGCCATATTGATAGGGCGAAACGTGCTGGTGTTACCGAAAGCGCTATTAATTGTGTTTTTTCGGCGAGGGCGGTCGGCGTCGTCGGAAGGAGTGGGGGAATGATGGCTTTGTCTGGCCTAAAGGCAAGCGACTTCGTCGCGAAGTTTCTGGAGTTTTCCCTGGATATCCTGGTTGTCGTTAGCCATCTCGTCGACCAGCTGCCTGTCGGGGTCGATTTCTGAATGGTTATGGTCTTGGTTTTGATGGTTTTGGTCTAATAAACTCTTTGTTTTTACGGATTCGGTCTCGTTTCGCGGCACGTCGTTTTCTGCCGTTTCTTCAGGGTACTCGTCGTTTTCTGTATTCTGGTCTAGGTCTTAAGAAGATACTTCGTCTTCTGCACTCTCAATTCTACCTTTGATTGATCTAAGTCGCTCTGAACGTCGATTAGCTAATGGGTAGTCTTTCCTAACAGATATCTAGTCTTGATACTGGTTAGTCTGGGTCTTGGTCTTAGGTCTGGTCTGGAACGCGTTGTTTTTCGTCGTTACGTATCGACGTAAAAAAGGTGTAATGCCTTATTTATTAATCGCTAAGCCAGCGAGGAAAGGAATAAGCTTAGAATAATGTTACGGCCAGCGAAATATAGCATGATAGCTAGTTTATTGGCGCTATGAACGAAGATTCTAAGCTGAAGAAAAGAAGGAAAGAAAGGCAGAGTCGCAAAGTGCGTGAAGATTTACAACTGTCCTTACTCTCTGTGTAGCAGGTGGCTAGTTCGTGTGGCAGCTGGCTAGTTCGTGTGGCAGCTGTCAGCCCCACGTGACGGTTGCCAGCCTCACGGTTTGATCCTGGTGGCTGCCGTCACAGTAGTAAGTACTTAAAGTTTTATTAATTATTATTTATTAATTTCGTTTTAGCCGTTACACTTCGAGAAATTAGGCGTTATCAGAAAGCCGCCAACCTTTTTATCCCGAAAGCCCCGTTTTAACGGCTTGTACGTGAAATCATTTTCGATCTGGGCTATACGAATTTCAGATTTTAGCGATTAGCTTTTGATGCTTTTTAAGAAGTAACTGAGGTCATTTTCGTTTCAGTTTTTACCGGTATATTTCCCTTTTCGATATGCGTACTAATCCACGTATCAATCGCTTATAGCCTCCAATTTATGTTGTATCTATGGCAAACGGGTTACCTTAATGGTAAAGGATATGAAACTGGTTTACAACATAACTGGTATCATGGGACCGGTAGGTGCGGCTGGCTTTCCCGGCCACGGCGGTAAAATTAGCGGACTACATACTTCGGGACCGGCTCCCAAAGACCGTAGCCAAGTTCAAGATGACGTACGCGAAACGGCATTGGCAAAGGTTCGAACGTAGCAGGACGAGCAATAGCGTAGAGAGCGAGCTGACAAATTGCGCCGTCGAAATACTCAAAAGCCTACTTAGTAAACTGGCAATGAACAGGAAGCTGCCAACAAGAAACCCGACGCTGCATATAAACCCATCGATTTTGGTAATGACAGCCACTCGGAGTTATCTGACCCGCCAGTGGAAAACCCTTCTATCTTTGCTTCAAAAAATACTAAGGCGCAGCCTTTATTCTGAAGGTTAAGGAGCTTAGCGAAAAAATGGATTTTTAATCCTTACAGTGGTTGGAAATGCGGATTAGTACGTTGATTAGTACGGCATTCTACAGGCGGTTGGTTTTTTACAGCATCATTAATAATTAGTACGCTAATTAATACAGCATTGTATAGGCGATTGGTTTTCTACAGGCATAATAGTTAGGCGTTTGAATTCAAGAATGAGTACTTAAAAAAGTACTTCATTAAAAGCAGACCTATTTTAATAGGATTCCTAGTTTCCATAGTGTTTAATTTAACTGTATTCATATAATATATACTTAAGTCCTCGATGGGCACCTGTGGGTGGGTACCCATTTCAGCAGTTTGGGTACCCACGGGTGGTTAGTCCGTGGGTAATTTCATTTTACCCACGCACCCCTGCTACCCACCCACGCTAATTTTTACCCACCCACGGGTACCCGTGGGTGGAAATTTTAGCGTGGGTGGGTGGGTAGTGCAAACCCTAAGTAGGCGTGGGAGCCTTAGGGTTGCACGTCGCCGTTGGTTTTGCCGTGGGGCTGGTAGGGGTCCCGGGGACACCTGGGATATTCAGTTAACCGAGTGGTTCCTTCGGAGTAACACACGGACTTACCAATACAGTAGTGGTTCCCCAGCCAAAGTCCCGACCAGTCGGCGCCCACAGCTGGGTTCCAGCTTCGGAACTGGGCGAGACTGAAGGCACCGTATTTGTCCAGGATCTTCTGGCAAGTATCCCCGGAAACGGCTTTATAGTATCGCTGGCAGTTGGCCACTATGCCGTCCTGCGTCGCGGACGGACCTCCAGGCTTCGTCATCGTAGTCGGCGGAGGCTTGGCGGTGGTAGGCCGCGCGGTCGGAGCCCCTGGCGCCTAGACACAGTAGTAGGTCTTAGCCCACAGGCCACTGCAGTTCTCGCCGACGGCCGGGTTCCACTCGATGAAGTCGGCAAGTGTGAAGGTTCCATGAGCCTTGACGGTCTTATCACAAGTGTCACCAGCCACCGCAAGGTAGAACTTGGTACGGGTGTCGACCAGTCCGTCCTTGGCGGGGTTCGGCTTCGGGTCGTCCGTTGGCGATGGCGGCGTGGTCGTGGGTGACGCTGTGAGAGTCCCCGGAACGGCGACGCAATAGTGCGTCTCGGCCCAGAGCCCGGAGCAGTCTTCTCCTACGGCTAGGTTCCACTTAAAGAAGACGGCAAACGCGAAGACGTTTCCTTGGGCCTTCACGATCTTGTCGCAAGTGTCGCCATTGACCGCGAAATAGAACTTGTCACAAGTGTCGATAAGCCCGTCCTGCGTCGGGCTTGGCTTCAGCTCCTCGGTGGGCGTTGGCTGGACGGTGCTGCTGGCCGACGTCGTAGTTGGCGAGGCTCGCCGTAGTTCACGTCGATGCAGTACGAGTTCCCAACTTTGATTCCGCTGCAGTCATCCTAGACGCTGGGGTTCTGTGAGCGGCATGGTTAGGGGAAAGAGTAAATCAGCAACCCCTATATGGAGAGAGCAGTCCCCGCTTACCCACTCGACGAAATCGGCATGCGAGATGCCCTAACTCTCCTCGAAGCACTGTCAGTTATAGGACTCGTCGTAAGCAGTATCGAAGAATCTGCAGTCCGGCGCCGTACCGGGATCGACTGGTCCGTCCTGTCGGCGGACCCCCCGTGCGGCTTTGGCGGTCGAGGCCGCAGTTCCGGCTACCAGGAGGGAATGGAAAGGAGTGACCGATGTTGCATGGCGGGCGGGTCGCGCAGAGCTGGTTTCCGAGACAGAAAAGATCAGCGTGTGCTTGGTAACAGTGCTCCAATACGACGTGAGACAGTAGAACATGCCTCCTTTTTACCATTAAGTGCATATTTTCGCTATACGGCCACCACCAGAAGCCCTGTCCAGTTTACAGAAGATATCCGAACGGTGGCATGAATGCATGGGACTTTCCTTCACTGTTAGCACCAACGCTCTGTTCTCATTCTATTAGCTTCTTCGGCGATTCCCGTCATCAACAGCTAGCCCGCAAGATCTGTGAACAGTGTGGGGATAACGAGGTACATCCTTGCTCCCATCTCATGCTTGTTAGTACATGACAGAAGTTTTACGCCGCAGCACCAAGGCATTCCTTTTTGGGCATATTTAGGCAAGTCGGTCTCGATCTGTCCCACAATCAACCTTCCAGACCATGAGCGATTTTCACCGTCGTGTTTAGTTATGCGCCTGATACATTAGCAGGTACTCGCCAAATAAGCCCTTATGCGCCGGCAGATAGTGCTTTCAGTGTGTTGCCGGCTGGTGGGTCCAGGCAGCATCCTACTGCCTGGGACGCCCTTTGTCCACAGAACATCCTTTGTCACCCAATTGTGTATGTAAGGGCGATTGCCCGCGGACTAGATTAGTCCTTTCCTAGTACAGCACAGAGAGTTACGCCAGAATCCTGCATTCGATCACTGTGACTGACATTATGTCGTATATTTATCTTACTTGTACCCGCTTGAAGGCTCAGAAACTGCAGTGATAATTGCTTCAAGCGGCACCTTCCCTAAAAGGCAACTGAATGACACGACCCAGCTCTTTTATTGGGCGATTCGGCGTCGACCGGGCCTTTTGACCCACTGTTCAAAAAATTGTTAGTACTGCAGTGAGTTGGCCTTCACGCGGATTGGATGCCCAATAGGTCGCACTATCCCTGAAGGCTTCGCGAATGCACATGTGTTCATGCGTGCCCTAGGCTGTGCAATTTCCCTACCATGCGTACCCATTCACCGCCCACAACGTAAATTAATACGTCCTGAAAGCTTGATACTTACGGTTGCCTATTAATACTTATCATAAAGGTATTTCCGCATTAATTGCGGACTTTATAACTTATGATTGAAAAATCGTTCGTAGGTACTTACTCGTGCGTACGTAGTAGCATGGATGGGTAGTTAGTGCAAACCCTAGCGCCTAGCTTGATGCAATCTAAATCAGAACTGCCGAACATCGTGCTACGTGTAGATGCACCGGGGTCCAAAGGATCAGATACCCAGCCCTAGGCGCTGAAAATGTGGTGGCTCTATTCCCTGTGGACCTTGACCCGATGCCCACGTGTGGGTAAACGGCCCGGTCGTGCATACAGAGCGACTGGGGTGTCGGAACTTTTCAGCGTGGGCCACAAGGCTCTGGTGTGTGGATATTGTGCGGGGCCAGTGTTAGGTTGGTTGAGCGGTGCGTGGTGAAGGACTCTGGTCTACCTCTCCTGGAAAATGTGGGTGGGATATCTGCAGGGCTTTGGATGAAATGGCGACGGAAGGCATGCACCTTGGTGTGGCAGCAGCTGAGCTGTCGGGGACTTGCATCCGACTCCCCATGAAGCAATACATATGGAACTTAGACGGCGATACGATCTGGGAATAAGCTGCTGGTAGGTTTAAAAGTGAATCAGGTTGGGATAGTCGTTAGGCTTCTCAAGACCCTCGGAATGGTTAGTCACGGATAGTCAAGAAAAAGGGGATAAGCGTAAGAGAAAAGTATATGTACGTAGCTACAATAAGAATTATTTCTAGTAACTAGTTATCTAGTATAAACGGGCTTTGGCTCCTAATATTTCTAATAGCAGCAAATAATGCTGATCCAATATCACCATCGTGTTTATATCTAGGGCCAATCATACCGAACACCCACCAGCGAGAGTCTCGGAACTGTCCGCGGTCAGGCGTGTTGAGTAGCATAGGGATTTCTTCGGGCCAGATATCGGACTCCTTGACGATGTTCCCGTGTCCGTCGAGCATGAGGAGTCGGAAGCTGTCTACCTTGTTCTCGTCCTCGCTCTCGAACGAGTCGCGGTTCGCGATCGCCAGCCAGCGCCGCTGCGCCTCGTAGAGCACCAAGTCATCCAGGACGTTCTCCTGAGACAGCGAGCTATAATAGTTCTCATCGATAAGGTCGGGGTGAGAGCTGCGAAAAAGGTCCGCCATGCTACGCGTCGTCGCAAGCTCCTCGGCATTCGGTAACCGCGTCCGTCCACTGTAGCCGACCAGCTCGGGCAGGACGTCGAGGGCCCTGTGCCACTGGTCGTCCGGGAGGTTGAAGCGTTCGCGGTCGTCCAGAATACGCCACCAGTTGTCTTCCTCGTCGCTGAAACCGCAGTTGCCCATTTCGCGGTCGAGCCACTCCTCGAACTTCGCGGCAGCCTCGTCGTCATTGCCGTAGTGCGTCCGTAGAATGATGAGCCCTTCGGGCCTGTCCTGCCAGATGTGCGCAGCGACCTTGCGAAGGCTTAAGGGCCGCCAAGGGGCTAGAATGGACTGGACCTCGGACTCGGTCGGGACTCGCGAAATACTGCCGTTATTTGCTTTCTGGCACCATTCGGCAGGCACGTTCTCCATAGCTAAGAAGGCCCGGATAAGCGTCCTGCGCTGTTCGTCAGGCGCTAAGGACGAAACCGGGTCCCAATTCCTCTATACACACACGTTTGTTAGCATGTAAAGCCCCTCGCGCTCTATTTAATAACTGTTGTTAAGCCTACGATCAGAAACTGTTCGGCGGGGAGGGACCCCCAGGCCGGGGAAACCTTTATTGCGTTGTCGTTGGGCTCCGCCATGGTGATCCCGGTATACCTCGTTTTGGGGGCAGATTGGATGTGATGTCGAAGGGGAAAAATGGCAAATTAAACAAGCTGCGCCGCCTCCAAAAGTTAAAAAGACCTCGACCCCTGAGAATATTGCTCTTAAGTGGCCCAGGCTTTACTTTCTGTCACACGAGGCCTCGCCGTTAGCTTCGCTAAAGCAGGAAGCGTATAATAGTAGGTTCGTATCGGGATGTTCATGACCTTTTGTAGGTTGAGGAAGGCCGGCCCGCTTTTCTGTCGGGGCAAGACATTCCGATCTCGTACTGTATAGACCTCGATATACGTCGCATGCATACATCACACGCCCCGGTTAACGCCATGAGGTCTCATCTTCATACTTCACGCACATGCATTAGGATATCTAGGCATGGCTTTAGTGGGATTAGCATGGTGCTAATACACAGCTCTTTTCTTAGCCCGCAACCCATCCCGATTCAGGGACTAATTAGCTCCCACGGAATTGCACGATTTCATCCCGTTAGGTAGACTCCTTTGGCAGGGTAATGACCATTGTTTTAGCCCACGGCAATAACCGCCTTGAACGTAAATCTATGGACACACTCGGTTGTAAAACGGGGTAGAACCTTTACGACAAAGAAGGAAAATGCTGTATGAATTAACTTGGACAAAATGAAGGCACAATCTAAGTCAGAGTAAGGCGTTCGTCACCATCAGAAACACAATGTAGCCTGCAAAGAGAATACTGAATTCAATTTACTAAATGAAGGTTGATAGAATCAACAGAAGGTTCTTTCAGTTTCAAAAAGCTAATATCTATCACGACTATCATTCGATAGGCGTTGGTTGGGGCATTGGGATCATGCGTTCGTCATAGCCAACGCAGACATAAACGCCAAGCTGGCAGGTTCCGACAAATCTGTGCCAACGCTCGGGTTCCACTTGTAGAAGTCCGCCATGGTGACATTGTTCGCCTTGGTCACCCTATCGCAGGTGCCTCCGCTCTTAACCTTGTAGAACTTGCTGCAGCCTTCAGTCATGCTGTCCCGGACAGGCCAGGGGGTCGGCACCGGCGTGGGGATGGGCTCGGGTTCGTAGTCGGACCTGTCCGGGGTACACACGGCCGGAAACCTGGTCATAGGAGTAGGTGACGGCGCCCCAGGGCCGTAGAGGCAGTACTTCTCGTACAAGTTGAAACACGCTGAGAGTACCATTGAGTCGTCCTCCGGGTCATATCCGTGGGGCCAGTCATCTTCAGTGATCCAGCAATACTTTGTCTACTCCCTTGCCTCGTGCCACTTTGGGTCGTTGATGACGATCTGTTCAGGGAGGCGGAGTAAAGTCGGGATCCCAGGGTCGCGTCCACTGTATCGTGTGTAATCAGTAACTGTCTTCTGGTAAAAAGGACTCGAGGTTGAATTGCTTACTGTCCCAACCCCATCCGTTAGGTCGGTCACTACAACTCCTGTCTCCCACTCCGTAAAATAGGGGTTGTCTCTAAATGTGAGGTTAGATCTGCTGGGATTATCGAACGTCTTTCGGCTGGCGACTTACAATGCTATAGTGGGCCTGCGAGATTCGGTAATATTGGTTGGGAAGTCATCAACCACTGGTGGACTGTATTGTACCAGCAGTTATCAGTTATCGCCATTCACCTTCCAAGAATGTGAGTCGGTCAGTGTGAGCGAGGTATTCACAAGACACAGGTGCTTCAGCCAACTCTACCTTCTAGAGTTTGTTTTATGGAGCTCTCGCACGTGTTCTCAAGGGTTCTAAGGTTCGATTCAGTATGATGGCTTCTAGGAATCCGGAGGTGCCCTCCGGGAAAAGTGGGTCCACCCCTATTGGAGGTGGCAAAAAGGGGCATACAAACTTCTACAACCTTCCAGATATTTCCATTATCCACCCTTTGATTAATAATGGAGGTAATGGATTAATAAGTGAATAACCTGCTTAATAAGCTGTTATTCACGAATATAAAAAGCCCTGCTTTTTCCTCGTTGTTGTTAGAAGTCCATAGCTTCAACAATCATGAATTTACACTTCTGCGACACACCTTGAGAATTCATCCTTTCTTGATTGAGCCTACCCTGCGCTGATTCACATACTAATCCTTTCAGGGTAACCTCATTGCTTCCTGCAGGGTAACCTCACCTTCTGTCCTGCAGTCGCATCCCATTTCTTAGAAGGCGCTGTTGTATTTCTGATCTTCGACTTAGCAGCTTGTACTCCTCCCCCTGCCGGTCCCACCGTTCCATGTCTAGATGGATTTGGTCTTCTTGCAAAATCCTCACGAATTCTAGCTTCAGGTCTACTAGTTGTAACTCTCGGGTCACGTCCACAGTGGCCACCGGTGAGCTAGATGCTCGAGCTAGCCTGACAACGAACATTGGCTCCTGCGCAACGTATTCTTCTTTTACTGTCACCTCCACTTCAAGGGCGCCATTTCTAGCGCTCTTTTTCCCAAATGCTTCCGGCCTCATATAAATAAGTTTCTGTGACAAATCCTGTAGAGCGGTATCTCTGGACCCTGTCATGACATGGCATTGAGCTTTTGTCTGCGGTCCCTGTGTCTCGAACTCGAGCACAACCACTAAGTCTTGAGATCCTTTGTCTTGAGTGCGGAATCGAGCCAAATATCGTCGTATGATGTTTTCGTCCGAGTCCTTCGCCTCCGCAATCATGGCGCGGCCATTTTCCCAGCAGACGGGGGGATGAACGTCGTTCTCGTTCAGCTCCAGGTTGATATTTTCATGTCCGTCTATATATAGCCAGTACCGCCTATTCATTGCCTCGTACGTCCCGCTCTGACGTTCTATCCGGATGTAAATGGTCTTAGTTAAAACACTTGACGTAGCCTTGGGAAGAAAAACTAGACAACGTCCTTGAGGTCTAAGGTACTCGTCGGACGCGCCGGATATAGCCTTGTCGAGGGGGATTCCCACAACAGTTTCTTTATTGTCCTCCGGACCGCAGTTCAGCAAGCCATAGATTTCGCCAGTCGAGGTTGTATGTAGAGAGAGGTGCACCCGGAGACGGCCACCGGAAATCTCGATTGTATTGATAAGCGTGGCATCTCCTTTCCTTCGAATGATGCGTCCGCAGTTCGCGAAGCCTGACGGAGCGGTGGCCAACGTCCCCCCCGAGAGGACATCTATTGATTTACTCGGTGTGGATTCCGCAGAGCTCAGGCCCCATGCCAAGATAGAGTCGTCTCTGGTCTTTTTCATTATTTCCTCCTGCAGCCGACCAAAGGCTTTGTCGCCTTCGCCGTAGATCATGGGCACTGCCACATCGAAGATCCCTAGGAGGCAATAAGCAATATCTTCTTCTCTCGTAGTTTCTCGTTTCGCGGCCCAGGACATGCGTTGCGCTACGCTTGCGTCATATAATTTCGTCCAGCCACGCAGGAACTCCCCAGGAATACCCGTAATCTTCTCGATAATGCCTGACATCTTCACTTTTGTCCCTATGGACGTCCATGTTTGGTCGAAGAAATGTAGCTTCTTGGGGGCTAGAAGCTCCTGTAAGGTCCACCCTCGTCGGAACCAACGGCTGGAGAAGAACCTGGACCCCGGATCTTTAATATTATCTCCCGAAGGAACATCAGAAAGATAGGCGTAGCAAATAGAAGCATTCTGATACCATCGGAACATAGAGTTGATAGCCTCGCTAAGCTCCACGGCGTCGGTCTTGTCAATGCAACAAGTATTAATCCAAGCGTATTCGAGGTTATCCTTCTTGGCTTGTTCGCAGCATCCCTCCAACTTGATCTTCCCGGCTTTCTTAATATTCCCTGTCTGGATATCGCGGAAAGACAGCTCTTCTTCGTCTTTTCCCCAGGTATGCGACAATATGGCGTACGGTGGAACTCCTTTGCCGACAAAGGTCTCCAATTTCCGCGTCTTTATGTTAATGAGACGCATTGCCAAGTCTCGTTTACAGCTCAGAGTATCGGCAGGATGGAGAGGAAAGTCGACTGGCGTATGTTCAACCTCTAAGTCGATGGATGACGGCAATGCGTCACGGACGTGCCTAGTAAAACCTCGGGTTGGACTTCGGGAAAGGTTCGAAATATAAACTAAGCTGATGTAGACACCGATCGATTCAAAGCCCGGAATCTATCTTCGTCGACGTAGATTAGGGAGGTATGCTGTCGACGGGGTAGCGAGTGCTGGCGTCTGCTTCGGTAGTTTGGCGTGCTATGGCAGGTTCGATTGTGGAGTCATTCGGCAAGCTAAATACGAGGGATAATGCAATTTCCGTAGATAGGTGGAAGCGCTGGCGATGTGGAACACAAGCCCCCGTAGCCTTGACGACACAGAAAAAACAGATGAGGGAGAAGATCGGGCAGCAACATGTTTGACGGCCCCGCAATATACTGTAGCGCCTGAGTCTTGCGGCGCCACATCTTGCTTGGATGTCCTTTTAAGGTAACCTACCAATCAGGGTTAAGACAAGTCTTAATTGAACGATAGCGTTTCGCAGCTTCGATGGACAGGTCGCTTGGCAACCCATTCCACTGCAGCAGCTGTTTCGAGAAGCCGAGCACCGGAAGCCTAGAGCGCCACAACCAGGACTCTCACATAGTTTTTACGCCTGCTGATACCTATAGATATGGCAGTGTCTATGAAACTATCTCACGAAACAAGATACGTCCACACAACTGGCAAATAGTAAAGCAGCGGGAAGAAGAGTGCTGGCACCACGCTAACTGTTAAGCGTATAAGATGCATTCGTTACAGTCGAGAAAGTCACCGAATTAAGGCAACTTGCTAACTTCGCAATATAAATTCGGGCTTCGGATCTATAAACCCCTCTATGCTCGCCTATGTAGCTGTCTACGAAGGTATTAAGTCATAAAGCAAGATCTTGGATCACCTGCTTTTTGATACGGGTCTAGTGTTCTAACTCGTCCAAAGTAGGACGAAACTGCGGTTGTCGCAATATATGTTTACGGTCGTACGATCGCGGTGGCCTTTCCCGTAAGGTCAATATTGGAAGGAAGCTGGACATCAGCAGCCTTCTTCCTTTTATGCCGTTGTAATAAAAGGTAGGAGAAGTGAACTCAGTCTCTGTCGTATACTGAGCTCCTTCGTCAGGGGCTGCGGGTGGCCGATGTGGAGTTTCTGAGGTCTCTATCATCGCGACAGACCGCCGTCGCCCGTAATTGCGTGCAATTATCGCGAGATTTCAACCTTGGTGTTTTGGCGTCTCTTGGGCGAAAATGCCAAATGTTGAGGTAATGAATGTGATGCACGCTTTAACACTAACAGCTCCAAGCGCACGGATGATTTTTAGAAGGAAAGGTTGTAGGATAGCTCTTCATTCAGCTTCCATTATTGTCCACCGAGCCCAACGTATCGGCTCCGAACCACGGTTCTGCCACACTTCACTGTAACAGTTCGCTGGTTTCAGTGAGTCGAGTATTCGAGCATCGCCTGAGACAGCCCACGGAGGATGCTCCACGGTGTTCGTCCTAAAGTCAATTATATCTCACCTCTAAGTAAGGTTCTGTTTGGGGGCACCCACTGATTGCATAGGGACTAATGCCGACGGATCGGAAGATTAGGTAATACAACAGCACAGAGATGATTGGCATAGATGTATCGCGGGTTTCATGAGAAAACTCAAAGTAGGATATTATGTGCATCGTAAAATGATATGGCCGCCCGGTGGTGGAACCTACGTTCATTAATCAGATTGGTTCTTCATCGTGTGTATTTGCGAAGGCGGAAAGAGGCCGACTATCATATTATGGATAGGCACGTAGCCGCAATTAAAAACCCAAAGGTAAGGTGATTAAATAGTTCTGGAGTTTTTTGATAAATTCTATGTACCGTTTACATCGGGATGTACTGTTCGGGATGTTATAGGGGACGGACGTCCCCTGACTATGTACGAGTCCTTTTTCTACCATTATATACCTATTAAATACATAGAAAAGTGGGAAGTAACTGTGTGCGAGATATCTGCGCGGAAATAAAATGCGTATTCAGGAGTGATAGTCATATACGCCGATGTCCACGTTCCCAGAGGGGAAGCCGGGGGTTTTGGTTGTCGAAATGATAGAGGCTATTATTCCGCTAGTTCCAGGATCGTCAAGCCACACCTACTGCCTGATAAATGTCCACTTAGTTGCAGGCACAGCAGGATTAACCGGGCAACAAATATTTTCGTCTGAAAACCTGCTAAGCTGATAGAGAAGATATTCCCAAAGCGTTCATTGGCACTATCAACAGGAGGTCGAAGCTTGTTTCGTAAGATCTAATTGAACGAGGCTAGTAGTCATGAAGCCTCCGCAGTCCGGACGGCTACTGGCGAATCATATCCCCGCAGATGTCGATTCCGGCGAAGCGTTAAGTTGACGATCCAGTAGCCTTCAGTAGACGAGCGGACCGCCTCACGGAGCCAACTTGACGCGCACTACTTGACTCTGCTGCCTTAGACTTGGAAACTCGAAATGTGTCTTTGACAGCCGGGGCTGGTTTCGCCGGTTTCTGCTTCTGCGGATACGGCGCTTCGCCTCGTGCCAACATGTCAACGAATGCTGCGACACGCCTTTCCTTCCCCGCTTGCGTCTTCAGGCTGTTCAGACGATAATATATCGCAAACCGGTTCTGGTTGGTGAGGACGTCCCACATAGCCTGAGCTTCGGGCACCAGAGCGACAGCAGCGAGGAATTCGGGAGGCGGTTGGGCCGTCGACGAGCCCGCATATGCGGCGTCCCAGCGGCCATCCGCCTTGGCGGCGTCGACGGCTTTGCGGCCCAGAGCCGTCATACGACCCTCGCTCTCCAAGCGCGCCACATGCGCCACGTTGCGCTGTGACCATGAGCTCTTCGCAGTCCGGGGTGTGAAGCGCTGGGCATAGGTGGTCTCGTCTCGCTTCCGCGTCTGCCCGTCGATCCAGCCATGGCAGAGAGCTTCATCCAGAGCTTGCGCGTAGGTCAAGGACGTGGGTGACACGGTGCCTTTCTTCGCCAGAGTGAGCCAGACGCCCTTGGAGACCTCAGCGTTGCGGCTCAACCAGTTCGACCACGCGGCCACGTCTGCTATTGTTAACACCGGTATTTCGACTCGGACTGGCATGGTTAAATCGGGGTAGGTGAGGATAGGCGTTGATGTTGTCTAAGAATATGTAGAAGGTATATGCGATTATTTTCTTTTCCAGGGATCAAGGTGATGGTTGTGCAAGATGCTAACAAATCTCGGGGTTGTAAACATGCGGCTGAAGGATGCCAAGGACATAGTATGAATAGAGGCGGGGTTTAGTTCACACGGTACCCATGACTACGTCCATCGTCAGGAATTCCGATACATGCCATTATACCAATATACTCGGACGGAACTCAAGCTCACCAAAATCCATCTCCGTTTGCAGAGCTGAGCTGGTGCTGAGCCATGGCTGAGGAGCCCGGAGTTCAGGCTGAGGTGGGCTGAGCCTGAGCTGAGGTGCCTGAGCAGGCCCACTTTTGGGATCGCAGACCCTGCAGGGGTCCCTGATCTGGGACAACGTCCCTTGTTTTGGGACCCGGCTGGAGTTTTCCACGTCAATGTTTCTGATCTGCAGTTCGTAAACCCGAAAGTTTGGGAAAGTGCTGCATTCGAAGCCGTCACTTGCCATGTAACTCTATATTGCCTTGTCTGGGGGCTACTGTATACTTAGAATGCCATTCCTTGTATGAATAAGTCGCTCTTAAACTATGTCCGCGGTCTCTGGATGACCAAGTTCTCAAGCTCCTAAAAGTCAACTGTGCTCAATGCCGAGCGCCAGCGACAAGCAGATTATGCACGTATTGTGGGTATATATAGAGTGATGCTAGACGTACCTTAGTTTTTTAATACAGCTGTTAACGACCCGTCACCTCCCTAACGGCCCGATATATATGATCAGAAATCCAACGTTTCAAAGGAAAATTAAGCCATAGCAACGCATTCTGTCCTTTGCAATCGCAACGCAACTAACACCCTTTGAACAACACAACGTTCTTCAACAACAACACCTCTGTTATATCTCTATCGCCATGGAAGGAGGTCTCGGAAAGGCCCTGTTTACAGAAAAATCCCAGGGATATTGGGTTACTGTCGCGTAGCCACTGCACCAAGAGACTGGATTGGTAAGTGCGCTCCTATTGCGCTACTTATCTGACACACCCCCTCAGTTGCTAGCGATCAGGTAGTAACTGGTATTCCTCTCATGGTACCATCTTAGGGCTGCTAGTGCACTTAAACCATGGCCAGTTTACTCCTCTCTTGGATCGAACTTGTGATCAGTGCGGTTACGTAATGGGTCACATGACCGTTCAGAAAGTGTATTTTAAGCTAAGCTATTGAGAAAGCTAGCTCTCTCATACCAATCCATCAATACAATCGCTTCTGATTTTCAAGATCCCTTCATTATCTACTTGAAGCCTTTGGGTAAGTGGTCTGATGCAGGGTTACGGGCCATTAGCTGACGGTAGAACTCCACTTTGTGGAGCTTGCCTGAGACTCTTAATTGTCAGCTAGCCACTGCACCAAAAGATCATTTGCGATAAGCTTATCTAAGTGTTAAGTGCAAGATTCTATCTTGCTACTTATCTGACACTAACTCCATTAGATTCTATTTTGCAATTTCGTCAACTGGCTACTTACCGCGCTTATTAGGGGATAACGCGTCTCCTTATTCTCCTTAGTTGAGTTGCATCTGAGTTGCATCGACGGTAAACACTCGTAGATGGGGTTCCCTCGGCCCCCCGCCCGTCTCGTCTAGCATTCGGTTGCCCTCCTTTTTTATACCCCGCCCTGTCTGCCTAGCCGCAGCCACTCAGTTAACAAGGCACGTGCGGGCAGTGCCTACTTAAGTCCGCATTGCGACGGCGGGGCTCGAGAAGCGGGTACTATATACGAACCTATTAGCTGCTGCAGGATGTATATGTACTGTAGGAGGACAAAGAACACCGCCACCCCGCCGCGCTACCCGTGCACTGCCACGTTAGACTTATCAGATAAGGCTCTGCCAGCCCCAGCCGAAGATGACATCTATGATCTACTTTATCCTGTTCTTTGCAGCCTATACAAACGAAACGAAACCAAGTACTTGGATAATATTTCAAGTCCTTCTGATGTGAACGAACAACTCGAGGGATCTCACGACCTCATTTTTACTCTATTATTAAATATCGTTCAATTCTGCGAGATTAAAACGGCGGGTTGTTCACAACTATGGAAGCCGCGGGGTTGGGCATCGGAGCTGCAGGGCTCGTCGGCTTAGTCGGCACCGTCCGGGATATCCGCGAAAGAATAAACTCCTATAGGGAATTTGACTTCGAGTCTCGACCTCGTCTCGTCCAACGCGACGCCACTAGGGCTTCATACCAACAATGGAGCGAAAGCGTGGGATATAGTCAAGCCGGGCTTAAGGACGATCATCACAAAGCTCTTGATAACCCTACCGTGCTCGCTTGTGTTCGCGAGATTGTACAATGCATCCATGAGATCGATAGCGATACAGACAACCCGTCAGATGTATCACCCCAGTCTGGCCCAGCAGGCCCGCCATTCCGGGATTCTCATGCTCGGCCCAAAAAATGGACGCAACTAGAAAAATTTCAGGGGCCGACGCTACGAAGGACCAAGCTCTCCTGGGCTTTAGGGGGCAAGGAAAAGATATCTGATCAGATCCAACTTGTCGCGACCTTGCTTCAGTGCCTCCGTGAATTAGTTCCGCCTCAACAATCAAACGACATAGGTCGTACACAAATTGGTCCAGGTAATGTGGTCCCAATATCCATAGCACAATCCGTTTCTCGGATTCTCTAACCGCAACATAGAGACCCGTGAGCTACGAATTTTGTCTTCCTCGCTTCAACAGATAATAACGATGCTCGAGGAAAACGAAGAGAAACGCAAAAATGGTAAGGATCCCATCCTTTCTTGTCTTGGACAGCTCTAACCCATTTAGACAACTTCAAAAAAAGCCTGGCTTCTTGGCTAGGAACCACTTGGACAACCGCCATGTACGATAACTTCGTCCAGAGGCGACTGAAGGGCACCTGCGATTGGATCTTCAAACGCTCCGAATTTCGTAATTGGGAAACCACGGACTCAGATATTGCTCAGGTTTTGTGGATCCATGGGCCCGCTGGGTACGGCAAGACGATCCTGTGTGCAAGAGTGGTCGAACATCTAATAGCCCATTCCCCACTCGCATACTACTTCTTTTCGTCCGACTCTGACAGCCGCGCGGATCCTTTTATTATCATAAGGTCCTGGATCTCTCAGATAATTTCTCAAAATCAGCAAGCACTCGAATTGGCGCGCGGACGATGGGAGGCCACCGACGGACGTCCCGCATCGCAGATCGAAATCATGGAACTTCTTACATTAACCGCTCAGAATACGCCAAACTGTATTTTCATTATTGATGGCCTCGACGAGTGTGCTGGGACTGGATACGACTGGAGGATAGAGCACCGCAACTCTCTCGTGGGATTCTTCACGTCTCTCAAACAGGCCATTTCGAACACCAAATCACGACTTCTCGTAGTCAGTCGCAATGAACCAGACATTCGGGATGGTCTGCATGTGGAAGTAAGCGGTACTAAGTGGGACATGATCGAGTGTTGTATAAGGCCCGACGATGTTAAGCCCGACGCTACGCTATTCTCTCGAAGCATGGTAGACCGGAGATTAGGGAACAAGGACGAAGCTCAACGGGAAGACCTGGTACACAGGATGGTCGATCGGTTCGAGTCGATGTTCCTATGTATCAAAATGCTAGAGGGACAGCTACGGGGTGGGAAAGGCCGGGGGCAACTACAACGAACAGTCGAGCAAGCCCCTACTGAGCTGAGTGATCTTTACGATCGGAACTGGGCAAGAATTATGAAGCTGTCGGATTACGATAGAACCCGAGCACTGGCGATCATAAGATGGGCCACATTCGCTTTGCGTCCGATGACGATTCTCGAGATCACAAACGCGTTACTTCTCGCCAATGAAGAAGAATGCTATGGCCTATCGGAAGAACTTCCGGATGATATTGACGAGCACTACATCAAAACCGAAATCCTAGGTTTATGTGGATCTCTTATTGAAACTCGGGGAACAAGCTCGGATCTCGCGTCTTCGACAGTCCACCTAACGCATTTCTCAGTAAGACAGTATATCCTTTGCCATATGCTGGCTCCGGGGGGACAGCTAATTGCGAACGAATATTTGAGATGTTCGAACGAGGCAACGCAAAGCAACATTCTAGCAATGACGTGTCTCCGCTATCTAAATTGTGACGAAGTTTGGGAGGAAGATTTACCACAAAGGAGCCAAATGATCCAAGGGTTTCGACAATATGCCACTGATTCATGGTATCAACATGTCAAACTAAGCGCCCCAAACTCGGAACAGGTAATTAAACATGCTAATAGCTTTTTTCATCCATCCTGTAACAACTGGGAAGCGTGGAGAAAACTTGGCGATGCTGCTTTTCAGGACAGGATGCTACAATACGAGGGGAGCATTCAATCAGGAAGTCGGCTATTTTACGCATCATTACTTGGCCTCCTACAAACAATTACATTCCTGATAGAAAGGATTGGGCTAGATGTGAACCATGTCGATTCGTCTAGTCGAACAGCCCTGCTTGCTGCTTCTTCGAAAGGATGGGTTTCAGGGGTCGCCTACCTGTTAGAGAAGGGAGCGAATGTGGATACTGCGAGTAATGAAGCGAGAACTCCTATATATATTGCTGCAAGTACAGGCCACTTGGAGGTAGTTAAGCTGCTGTTCGAAAAAGGGGCCGATCTGACGGTTCGATCGGAAGAGCCCTCGTCTGCACTCCAGTC